>CM029387.1:2716303-2741303 GCA_017165825.1 Hepsetus odoe
ACAAATGCGAAACGCTTCTAATAATAATTATCACTGATTTTTATTTTGAATAATAATTCAGTATCTCCAGCTACAGCTTCCTTTCTGATGGAAAAAGCAGAAGTCTGTGAAAGTTTTCATTTGCACACAGGAGTGACACACACTCTAAACTTTGTTTTTTTTTTCCAGCTCTGAGTTTGCGTGAATTCTCCAGGGATGGAAAGCCCATTTCTCAGCCTGAGTCCGCCCCCCCGAGCGTGAAATCCCATTACCCCCCGTCGCTCTGGTGACATCAAACTCTACTACTGCCATGCATCCGGAGCTGACACACACACACACACACACACACACTCACACACACACACACACACACTGGCTTGAAACAAAGCCAGCATGGAGCCAGAGTCTGGAGAAGAAGGTGCTACAATACAGATAAAGCCCCTCGTATCCCTCTACACGTGTCACACTGTCATTTCCTTAAGAACTATTTCTAATACAGTATATATATTCACAATATTTCTCCTCTGAGGTTTCTGTAGCTCATGGACTACTGGAATCTGCACACCCTCACTTTGAACCTCGTCAGCTCGTCAGTACCAGACTCGCTCATGTGGTTTCAGACTCGCTGCGACTCTGCAGATTTGTGCTGAAAGCTAAACGTTTCCCAGGACAACACCGGTGCCGCAGAGGCACGTCCGTAAGACACGTCCGGCACCGCACAATTACGGCCGGCTGAAGTCGTGTAAAAAGCTCCGGGCAGAGCCGCATCTCCTCCAGTGCCCAAGGCCAGATTCCCCAAAAGCTCAGTAATGATGTCATTACAGCGCGGGAAAAGCTAAAAGCCAAAACACAGATTAGCTAAAAAGGGCCTGTAACCCCTCAGAGCTTCAAACTGTGCTTTTAACTGTGCGTGTGCGTGTGTGTGTGTGTGCGTGTGTGTGTGTGTGTGCGTGTGTGTGTGTGTGTGCGTGTGTGCGTTCTGAAGTGTGCACTTAGTATTATTTATTTAATCATAACGTCCTTGCTATGATGTTCCATTGCCGGGCCAGGACTCGCTGACTTTCTGAAGTGGCCAAACACACACACACACACACACACATACACACACACAAACATACACACGCACACAAACATACACACGCACACACAATGGTAACGGAATGTAAGATTTCATAAACAGAATCATTTACTAAAGAATCAAATCAACTGAATCATTTATAAGTAATCGTGTGTGTGTGTGTGTGAATAATGGGTGAAGGCTCATCAACACTCATTCATGCACACACACACACACACACACACACACACACACACACACACACACACTGACCTCAAAATAATTAAATTTCATTTGATTTTTTATTAATGATTCAATGAATCAGTATATCTCAAATGACACTTGTGATTCTTTGGTGGAATTTTAAAGGCTCAGATTTTAAACTGAGTGATGTAACGAGAGGTCTTGATACAATGCAGTGGAATTAAGACAATAGCAATAATAACACACACACACACACACACACACACACACACACACACACACACACACACACACACAAGAGCTCTTGACTAAAGAAAATGGCATGCAGGATTGATGATTCACACACTCAAGGGTGCTCAACCAAGTGAAAGTACATCTCTCTCTCTCTCTCTCTCTCTCTCTCTCTCTGTCTCTGTCTCTCTCTCTCTCTCTCTCTCTCTCTCTCATGCTCTGTCTCTTTGTTTCTTTCTATTCATCCCTGTCCCTCTCTCTTTCTCCATCTGTCCATTTTACTCTCTGTCAAGATTTCTCACTCTCCCTCTCTCTTTCTTTTCATCTCTCACTCTCTCTCTCTTCATTTCTGTCTTTTTCTCTCTTTCTCTTTCTCTCTCTCTCTGTCCCTCTCACTCTTTCTCTTACTCTCAATCTCTCTCTCTCTCTCTAACTCTTCATCTCTGTTGTATCTTCACTCTCTCTCTTCCTTTCCGTCCCTCTACCTCTCTCTCTTTCTCTCCATTTCTCTCTCTGTCCCTCACACTCTCGCTTTCTCTTTCTCTCTCGCTTCCTTTCTGTCCCTCTGTCTCTCTCCCATCCCTTTCTCTCCCTTTGCCTCCTCTTTCCTTTCTCCTCTTCTCCTCACCTTTTCTCCTCTTTCTTTCCCTCCATCAGGTTTCAAATCACTGTTCGGTCCAAACCCTCTTTATAACCAAGCAGCTTCTCTTTCTTCTCTCTTCCTCTATTTCCTGTCTCTTCTCCTCCCTCTCATCCTTCCTCTTTATCTCTCCTGCTCTCTCTATACCTGTCTCTTACATATGCACAAAGGTACACAAAGCCCAGATGAAGCCCAGCCCACACGGAGCTCCAGTGTTTGTTCTGAAAGCCTGTCTGAACCTGAAGGGCTGTGATATCACTAATTCTTAATCCGGAGTTGATTAAAAACGCTCTGCTTCTTACGGCTGAACGTCATCGGGAAACGCGGCACTCGACACCGGGAACGCGACACACTCACTCTTTAAACGATAAAAATTTCATATCAAACGACAAAGTGGATTCAAATCAGCCATCAGGTCTCCCACACATGTACAGGCCCCATCACTCAATAATAACTGATTATTTCTTTTATTTGTATTTTTAAAATTAAGAGTTTAATGTGGGTCAAAAGCACGAACATTTAAAACACACAGCGTGGAAACAAGTAGCAGCCCATTTCGAATTCATTTCCTTTGTGATGTCACAAAAACCGACCCATTTATTATTATACGTATCGCATTCACCTATTCAGCCTACAGCAGGTCGGCTCCGCCCATTCTTGTGGAGGTTATAAGGAGTGTTTCAGCCTCTTTCGTTCTCTATTTCTGCCTCTCGCTCTCATCTCCCTGGTTTTGCTTCTCTCCCCCTCTCTCTCTCTTTCTTTCTTTGTCCTTCCCTCTTTCTCTTCCTGTCTCTCCTTCCTTTTTTCTTTATCTCTCTTTCACCTTTATCTCTTTATCTCCTTTTTCTCTTTCTCCTTGTATCTTACTCTCTCTCTCTCTCTCTCTCTCTCTCTCTCTCTCTCTCTCTCAGCACCCCATCATCTCTCTCTGCTGCCCTCCCCCTCTCCCCACTGGATGGATAATTATCGTAATAACAAAACAGATGGAGAGAAAAAGTGACAGGCGTAATCGAAAGGGACCCCGATGTCACTCTATCAGTGTGTTTCTCTCCGTTTCTCTCCATTTAGCGCCGAGGTTGCCGGAGGTTGGTGCGAGTCATTCGCTCGAACACATCCGTTCAGTCCTGCTCTGCGATGAATTCTCTCGGATAAATTTAGCCCCAGAATTAGAGCAGTGTGTGGGCTCGGAGTCTGGCCTTGTTTAAAAAGAAAAACACGCTTAACTCACCCACACACACACAAACAAGAGAGAGAGCGAGAGAGAGAGAGAGAGAGAGAGAGAGAGAAAATTAGAGATATAAAGATAAAAGGATGGATGGGTGGATGAATAGAGAGAGAGAGAGAGAGAGAGAGAGAGAGAGAGAGAGAAAGAGAGAGAGAGAGAGAGAGAAAATTAGAGATATATAGATAGATGGATGGATGGATGGATGGACAGATGAACAGAGAGAGAGAGAGAGAGAGAGAGAGAGAGAGAGAGAGAGAGAGAGAGAAAGAGAGAATATTAGAGATACATAGATAGATGGATGGATGGATGAATAGAGAGAGAGAGAGAGAAAGAGAGAGAGAGAGAGAGAAAGAGAGAGAGAGAGAGAGAGAGAGAGCAAAGAAGGAGAAAAAAGGAGAGACAAAGAGAAAGGATCGGGAGAAAGAGAGAGAGAAGAGGAAATAGGTAGAGAGAAAGACAACGGGCGAGAGGGAGAAAAAAGGAACGAAGGGAGGGAGTAAGAGAGCAGGGACAGCACAGAGAGAAGGAAGGGGAAAGAGAGAGAGAAAGAAGCAGAGAAAGGGAAATAGGAAATAGAAGCAAAGAGAGAAACAAGACAAAAAAGGGGGAAGACAGTGGGGGGCAGCAGAGATAGAAGAAGGGGTGCAGAGAGTGAGAGAGAAGGATAGCGAGGGAGAGATGAAACAAGAGAGAAGGTCCTGGGTTCTATTCCCAGGCGGGACGGTCCCGAGTCCTTTCTGTGTGGACAGGACAAGTTCTCTCTATCTGTGTGTGTTTCCTCCCACTGTCCAAAGGTGCTTTGGGGATGCTACCTTGTCCCATGTCCCCTAGGTGTGTGTGTGTGTGTGTGTGTCTCCCCTGTGACCTGTCCAGGGTGTCCCCGCCTTTCTTCCCGTGAGAGCTGGGATAGACTCCAGCACCACCCACGACCCTAATCAGGACAAGTGGCTCAGAAAGTGAGCGATAGAGAGAGTGAGTTTACTGTAACTATTAAAGTTAAGTTTGATTTTGCCCGATATCGGTCGATATAATTGGCCGAATGATGTATCGACGCGTCTCCAGCGTTAACAATGTAAACGGATAAAATTACACCTCAAATCTCCGTCACACCCGCAGCCCCGGCGCCTGAAATTCCTCCCAACAAATCAGCGGCTTGGCTGCTCGGCCACATTTAAGCTGAAGAGCAACCGTGCAGATTAGACTTTTCGCTGAACCGGGGCTTTGAGGTTCCCGGCCGGGTCCCTGGAGGACGGAGGGAAAATGGCAGGTATTAAAAATGGACAACTGGCAGAGGAGGAAGAACAAGAACGGACGTCTTATGAAATCGAAGCTTTTCGTGGCGGAGAAAAGCACTACGGGCCATTTATCAAAGCGAGCGTGCTACCACTCCGCCAGAGCATTAGTGTTACACAATCCACGATGGATTTTCACCACTTTCTCCAGCACCGTTCCTCTCTTCCCTCCACCAGCAGCAAGAGCTTTTGTTCTTCTGAGTGAAGGATTTCGTGCGAGAGAGAGAGAAAGCACTGCTGACAACCGCACAAAACAACATTCTGGGCGAACAATAAAGTGTGAGGAGCGTCTGATCTCGAAGAACCTCAGGACTAATCCAGCAGGTGTCCAATGAGTCAGAGCTGAAAGCAGGTGGGAAACAAAGTCATCATTTTTACGGTAAAGCCTCCACGAAACCAGAAGGGTCGGCTGGAGTTCATCTGACAGGAAGTGCAAACAAGCTGTTCTATTCGGCCTTTGACAAAAATCCAAAATCGCCAGGGAGCACGGCGTCCCTCTGTCCGACCTGCGCTAACGAAGAGGAAGTCGCCCCGTTTTCCATTTTCATTTCTGGAAAAATTCAATGGTTCATACTCATTTCCGGCTTTCTTTCTTCTTTTCCTTACGTTTGTATAATTTTACAGCACTATAAATATATATTCCTCTTTATTACACCAGGTTTTATTCCTGTATGCGTTTTTTTCACATTATATTTATTTCCCTTTATTATTTCTATCACGATTTTATTTATTTTCATTTGATTTTATTCCTCCCATTTCTTCGTCAGTGGCGTCAGACGTCCGGTTCCATTCACCCCGCTGTGAATGCGTTCCCCCACAGTACCCCTCTCACTCATTTTCTGAGCCGCTTGTCCTAATTAGGGTCGCGGGGGTGCTGGAGTCTATCCCAGCTCTCACAGGGCAAAACGCAGGGACATCCTGGACAGATCGCACACAGACAAAAACCCTCACACACACCTAGAGGACAACTCAGCACCTCCAATCCACCTGACCTGCAGGTCTATGGACGATGGCAGAAAGCTGGAGCTCCTGGAGGAAAGGCACGGTGAGAACATGTCCACTCAGATAGGACCCAAACCGTCCCACCTTGGAATCAATCTTCTCGGATCTTCTCACTGTGAGTTGAGCGCGCTCAGTGCTCCACCATACCATCCAATAAGCAAGTCTAGATGGTTTACAGAGGTTGCCAGGTTACCAGCTCCATAGGAAAAGTACAGAAGCAAACTTTGGACCAAAGCTGACCAGGATGGCTGAACAGAATGGTGGGCTTGGATTGTGAATTTCATTTTTTCCACTTTCCACCTTCATCCTCGGGGGCTTTTACGGATGGAAATGAGATCTAATGCTTGTGCTGAAAGTCTTTGGTCGCCGGTGCATTAGCCGCAACCACTGAAGCCCTGCTGAGGACATTAAACGCCTACCTTCCATCCTTCCATCCTCTCTGCTTGTGTATTCATCCTGCCGGCGCGCTGGAGAGGGATGCTTATACAGGTAAATTAGGGACCCTTGTTGAGGGGCATCAAGGGCATGAAGGAACACATGTCCACGCACAATAATTCCCAGCTAACGATTCGCCGTGCCCAAGCGCCCGGCGCTCGGGGGATTGATCCCTTCTTCCCTCCGCCAGAGTGTCTGCTTTAAGATATTCATGAAAATCTGAATCCCTCTTAAGGATGACTATCTTTCCTTCCATCTCAGCGCTCCCTCGTTTCTCCGGGCTGTTCGCGAATCCTTCGCCGCATTAATGCAACACGAGCCGGAGCAAATAAATAAATAAATCCATCAAAAAAAAACATGGCCAGAGTAACAATGCATATACAATATACAATAAAGCGGGGACGGAGGAGTTCATAAAAGGCCAGCGATGTTTTTCCTCCGAAAAGAAAGAAAACATCGGTTTAAATTAGCTTGCAATAGTTGGCTCCCAGAAATAATAAGGAAGGAAAAAGACCGGAACCCGTTTTGGCTTGAAATATGTGAGCATCAAGCCAGAGGGAGGAAAGAAAGAGATGTGGGGTCAAAAGGTCGGGGTGAAAAATGATAAACGCCACACAGCGCCCCCTGGTGGAGAGGCAGGAGTCTGTATCTGCAGAACAAACACCCTGAAAACAGAGCTGGTGAAGTGAACGCACAGTTAAGGGCAATTCATTCTGTGTATTGGTCAAAACAGTGTAATAAACGAGTTATAAACGAGTGCGTTGTGGGATTTTCATTTCAGAATCTCAAACTCTATGATCATATCCACATCCTGCGCGCTCTGTATTTAATTCCAATGCAAAAAAAAACAAGCCTGCAGTTCTAAAGGACCCATTTCAGCCATTTTTCTTATTGCCTTTTATTTTTTTCCCAAGAAAGATGCAGTTGAAATGAGTTCAGGAACAGGACCGTTTCCCAGATTAAGCCTAAAATACAGGATTTTTGATGTTTGATGGCATTAAACGCTGCAATTAATCCAATAATCGAGTTATTAAAGGGGAAACTGTCTGAAAATGCATGATGGGAAGGATGTTCTTGCAGTACCTGAGCCTCCGGCAGCGCCACGTCCATGATGTTTGGCTGCCCTCGCGGTTCTCCGTTCTCCAGCCGGGAGAAAATCACCTGGTATCCTCGGATTTGACCGTGCTGCTTTACCGACAGCGGCGGCTTCCAGGTCACCCGGATGGCGGTAGAGTTCAGGGCCTCGACCTCCAATTTCCGAGGCGGGGCACCAGGCACTAAAAATGAAAAGGTGTGCGATGGAATAAAATGAATAAATGATCAAGTGTGATTAATATTAAAATGCAATGAACATTTTGTGCAAAAGTCTTGAGCATCATTTCTTCATATTTTCCTTCCAAAGAGACAGACTTTCTCTCTTTTCATGTTGAGGAACAAAGTTTTTGTTTCTCATTTTCAGCACAGTCCCTGTACCTGAGCAGTTTCCGAGGCAGTGTGGGATCACCTGCAACGAAATGGTAAACAAAAGGCAGCCCAAAGAAGAGCTTCGGGACGTCCTCCAAGAAGGCTTGAGAACTGCTTGTGAAGACGACTTAGACAAGCTCGGCTAAGAGAGTTCAGGCTGTGCTGAAGAATAACGGTGGTTGTACCAAATAGTGAGTGAAGCTGGTTAGAGTTAAAGCTCTCTTTGTGTTTAGACTGGATTTAGATGTGGATTTACTGCACCTGTTGTCTCATTTTCCTAAAAATGTAAAGAAATGAGTGGGTGCTCAAGGCTTTTAAGCAGGACTTTTGGTCTTTTGTTGATAATCTAGAGAGAAAAGAAGCGGAAGATTTGGTTAAAAGTGCAAAGTTGAGGCGTTGAAAGAGGAAAAGCCGTGGAGATACTGAGAGACCAAGTGCCTAACGTCTACCCGACATGGATGTTAGTGTGATCTACCGAGCCGAGTCGGTGCAGCTGAGAGTTATAAGGCAGGTCGTGGCTGCTTAGAGCTTTAAATCTGAGATGTGAAGGAGCATCAAAATAGCCTTTTGTGCCTGAACGGGCCCTTAAACCCAGAACTAAACCTTGACTGGCAGGCAGACTGCTGATTCAGGTGTGAGAGCATTTTCACCAGCGCCTCTTCAGCCTTGCTTCAGCACTAGCAGCAACCAGCCGAGCTTTTGCTCCATCCTCTTCTTCATTTCTCACTTATTTATGTAAAAAATGAACATGTGGGCATTAGAGCTCGGCTGGGAAAGTGTTGTCAGAGCAGCGGTTCATTAGCATAGCATCCACGCACCAATTAGCACGGGCTGACCAGAGGACCTCGACGAACCGGCTTGTGGCATCTTTATTAAAAACACACTCCGACATGAGCGACTGACCCTCGGACAAGGCAAGTAAACACAGGACCTCCTTGACCTCCGCCTTTACATATGATCGCAGTATCAGTATGTGTACAATGTGTGGACGTGTCCACCTTTATGAACCACCGTCATCATAGAAGAACACAATATGCAAATTTGACTATCGCGCTGCGACGGAGTGTTTAAGCAAGCAAGAGTGCCGTTTTCAAACAAGCGATTTTTATCGTGCAAAGTCTCAAACCAAACCAAAACCAGGATATGCAAATTCAATCAATCAGCATGCAAATTTAGCATGTTACAGACATGATGATCGTAAGAAAATCGTTCCTCCAACACCTCCAATATTGCAATATGCAAATGAGCATCTAGCCAGCTTTGTAATATGCAAATAGCCCATTTTGTGAAAATAAGATGAACTTTCAAATGGCCCAGGATATGCAAATGAGAATTCAATCGATCCAACAGGATCAATCTAACATGGAAATGCCCCTCTGACCAACCAATATTGCAATATGCAAATGGGCATGTTAGCAAAACTGCAATATGCTAATGACCCTTAAACTGATGCAGTAAAATAAACATTTATGTACTTATAAATACTTGCAAATGACCCCGAACCAGGCAGTAAAAATGAACAAGCCTCTAACCAGCCAGTACTGGAATATGCAAATGAGCGGTTAACTGGCTCAGACTGTAATTTGAAAATAAGGCCAATATGCAAGTGATACTCAAATAAAAATAATCCTCCAATGTAATAATATTCAATAACAATAATCCATTATTCCGAATGCAAATGAGCGCAGGAGTTATTATGTTAATATGTAAAACTGGAACGAATGTTGATCGTTACAGCATCGTTGTGTGCATTAATTAATCAATTCGGCAAAAGTACATTTGGTCCAAATAAGAAAGTGGGTTCTGAACCATGTCTAGTACACTGCGTCGTGTTCAGCAGCAACACAACAGCGGCCCTGAAGTGAAGGTTTTATGGAGAACGTAAAGTAATAATCGCAGCGCTGCGAGTTCTGCATCACTCTGCTCAAGAGCCGTAATCATTTCAGCCCATTTGCACTGGAGGAACATCTGCTTCCTAGGATTCCTCACACGCCACTCACCGCCTTCCAGTAAACCCCTCCAGTGTCCTTCAAATCAGCCCCGGCGACACGCGACCAGGGGGATTCGCTGAGGACGAATAAACGCACTTAACCTTTCCTCCGCCACGTTTATGGAAATAGTGTCTGAACGACAAAGTCCTGGTAAAAGTGCTTGGCTCTCAACAAAATAATCCAGTGAAACAGCGAGGAGGACACGTGCTCAGAGAAAAACTGCACCGCAGAGGGTCCCGGGGATCAAGGACAGTGAACGGCACGGTGCGGATAAATGTGCAGGGAGGCTGTTAATTATAGTGGGGAAATCAGCTGAGTTGCAGCAACTTCAAACATATTAATTATAGACGATGGCCTCCTGGGAGCCAGGAGGAGATCTTACACTCACAACAAAGAGGGAACAGAGAGAAGGCAGACGACAGGAGAACGCGTGGGGTGCTGTCTGCACCCTCAGGCATGACCCCGGATCCAGGCAGCGGCAGAGAGACGGGCCAGGGGGCAGGAACTGGGACGGAGGGGCAGGAATTGGGCCGGGAGGGGTCGACGGAAGTGGCGTCTGATTCATTCGCTTGTACTGATCACTAATACTGAAACACTCATCAGCTTAACGGATTAATTAAGGCATTAAAGATTAGATCGTGATTAATAAACCCTTCGTTATGGAAGTCTCACTGAATCAGTTCTAGTCAGCGAAGAACTGAAGTGGGTCTCAAATTGTAGCAAAGGCAGTTTAATGCTTCAGCCGTGACTTAATTCTTCTTCTTCTTCTTCTTTCGGCTGCTCCCGTTTAAGAGACACCACAGTGGATCATCCGTCTCCATTTCTTCCTGTCCTCTGCATCTTCTTCCTTCACACCGACCCCCTGAATGTCCTCTCTCACCTCGTCCATTAACCTCCTCTTTGTTCCTTCTCTTCTCCTCTTTCCTGGCAGCTCCGTCTTCAGCATCCCCCTCCTGATATCCTCAACGTCTCTCCTCTGGACACGCAATTATTCACAGCAGAAGCTGAATAATCAGTCGTTTCCGAGAAGGGAAGTGAAAGTGACTAATCGGAAAGTGACTGTAGTAGCGAATAAATCACTGAATAAGATCTAGTGAATCATTTATAACAGTTACTAAATCATTTATTGTAGATATGAATCTAATTTGGAGTCATTTACAATTAATGCAAGTATTTAGAATTAATTTACAATTAATGCTGAGTAATTAATTACGAAAGGATTTAAAGCAGTTGCTGAATAATGTGCAATTGAAACAGAATAAATTACAGCGGGCCGTGAACCGTTTGTAGTAGTTCTTTAATAATTCATCATAGATATTAAATATTTTAGTAGATATTGAATTATTTTTAAGCAAATCGTGAACAATTCATAGCAAATACTGGAAAATTACAAATGCTGACTCATAGTGTATCGTGAACGGTTTATGATAATCGCAGAAGAATTTGCGGTAATCATTAAATAACGGACATTAGTTATAATTCATTAGTGTAAGTAGAATTTCTATTGATGCTGATCATGAGCATGTGAACGTTTACGTTCTTACCAAAATTCCCTGATATGGAAGAGTAATTATGAGTGTTTTGTTACATTAAGTCCCCAAAATCGCAGCTTTTGCAAATAAAGAAAACGAAAGAAGCTCACTAATCAAAGCTATGGCTGCTGACAATCGTGTTACTTGGGAAAGACGATGTGAGAACTTTGGGGAGTGGACGTAAGGGCTAGACCAGGGACAAAAAGAAGGAAGACAAGAAAGAACGAAGGATGAAATAGGACAGGATGGAGTCCTGAGAAGGGCGCCCAGCAAACGAGTGAGAAAAGATGTCGAGAGAGAAGCTGATGAGGACAAAAAGCTTCTGGATAGAAGGGTGTGTGTGTGTGTGTGTGTGTGTGTGTATGAGCGTGTTGAAATTCTGTGTGTTGACTGCTGGAAACACACAGACTCCATGCTGTTTGACAGGTTTTGCACTAAAACAGATGCTGAGGATGCAGAAGTGATGTTCTTGGAGAAACTCTGACAAACCCAGTCCTGGTCCTGATCGTACAAAATGCGGCTGAATGTGCTGAGCTGCTGTAAATCTCACTGGAGAAAAGAGGATACAGCAGGGCTGAGGCAGGACAGACAGGAAGCTTCTGGCTTTTGGGGATGAGATGTTGAAGGGGTTAGAGGATCAGAGAGGATGGATGAAGGACAAGGTGAAGCACCTGAACTGAAGGTTCACACTGAGAGGGGTGAGGGCATCAAAGTGACCAAAGTGGAACGCAGTGAGAAGCAACACATTTTGATGACCTCGAAAAGAAGTCGTCTTTATGAAGCAGCAACCAATCAGAATCAAGAGAGCTCCAGAGCACACAATGGCGGAAACTTCCAAACGTTCCTTCCAAAAGTCATTGGAGGAGAAGCTGATCATTGATGTGGCTGAATCGGATGAACCTGCCATGATCCAGCAACTTCAAACATAGTTTTAAGGTTAAATCCACAAAGAAAGATTAAGGCTCCTCCCAAAGTCCAGAACCATGAACGTCAGAAGAACTGGAGATGCTAATCTGCCCAATGAGTATTACTGTGCATCTGCTCTGCAATGTAGGTTTTTGGCTTTTCTCCCTATAAGCTCTGGAATAGGCTCCAGAACCTCCAGACCCTGGTTTGGATGAGTGGTTGAGATGATGGAAGGATAGGTAGTCTTTGTGAAAGACTTTCTAATGGACTCAAATGAGTGACAGAACATCTAATTTGTCCTGTTTGAAGTCTTTTTCAGGCCACAGCGAGTCCATCACTACAAACACCCTGCAGGTCTTTGTCGAAGACCGAACCTCAGTAACTAAGCAATTTCCAAGAACTTCGTGAAAAGGCTGCATCCATCCAAACCTGCTGCATCTCCATCCAATTCAACCTACTAATGTTCTATCAACCAATCCGAGGAATATTACAGTAGGGAAAGTCAGAATGTAAGATAACTTCAAACAAAACAGTTCCTTCAAAGCACCTCCAGACATTTTCAACCATCAGTCTAATTTATAATGCTAGGAGTTTGACGGATGTCCTTGCTGATTGACCATCTAACAGGTCAGGTGTTCAGACACAGAATCAGAAAAACGTAACTGATGGGAAGGGAAACTGATTCAACGGGCTAAAAGTTTGAGTTGATGAAGAAGAGGAAAGATTAGCTATGAAAAGACATCAGTAGAAGGTCAAACAGGACTGAAACGAGAGAAACACAGGTTAGGGATTAGACATGACCTTAACTGATGATCATCTAAGTGAGGTTCAGAAGCTGTGAAGTCTCCAAAGTTGAAGCACAAACTTAAAAGAGAAACACCAATGACCTTTCAACCCTTCATTCTCCTGGGAGAGAAGCTAGAGGTCGTTATATCACGCTCATGTCAACCACAGGAAGACGTTCATTTAGATTTATAAATTCGTTAGCACTAAAAATAAAGAATTTATGACATTTTCCCCCCATAACATCATTGGTGTTTCTCTTTAAACTGCCCTGGTAACAGCTAAAGACAAGAAGAGCGGAAGGAGACACGAGAGAAACCGGAGAAATCAGGCAGGTTGGAAGTAAGACCCTCTGAGAGCAGATGAAAAGGATGAAGAACCCCAGAGAGTCCAGCAGGTTGTTATATCTTTTCTTTCTTTCAGACCTACCGTCCTCTTTGGTTCGGGTTCGAGTGGGCGAGCTCTCGGGGCCGGGGCCCACGTCAGTGTGAGCCCTCGCACACACCTGATACTCCGTCCACTTCTCCAGCCCCTCCAGCACGTAGCTGAGGGCGTCGGGCCCGATGTCCTTCACCTCGTGCCGCTCGGTGTCCTCTCCGTTCACCGCCTGGTAGCTAACGCTGTAGCGCACGATGACGCCGTGGCGACTGGCCTCCGGCGGAGCCACCCAACTCACCTTAATGCTGGTGGAGCTCAAACTCTCCAGACGGACATCCTGGGGGGGGGCGGAGGGGGCTAAAGGGGAGGGGGAGGGCAAGGCAGGGGCATCAAGCAAAATGAAAACGACACAAGGCAAGCAAGACGTCTGAGCTGGAGGCTGGAAGGATATTTTGCTTCGTTTTTGACGTCAAATCAAAATCTTTATCTGATTTTCACCACTTGGTTGTAATCCACGACCCCACAAAACACAGCAGCGCTGAGACTGATGTCCTTAGACAGTGATCCGTCAATCACGTCTCATGTGAGTGTGTGTGTGTGTGTGTGGACGAGCAGCATATGTGTGTTAGCTGGCTCTGCCCTTTCGTTTCTCAGTGCTCCAAGTGTCGGGGCTGGTGGCAGCTGTGTGTGTGTGTGTGTGTGTCCTGTCCTGGACCCTGTGCTACTTCTGAGTGTGTGTGATAAGCCAGGCCTTCTTTAATTAAGCTGCCGATGAACGAAGCACAGGTGAGTCCAGCCAAACCTGCACAGCCCAGAGGCCATAATTAAACAGATAAATCAAATAAAACGGCATAAAAACTCAACACAAGGAAAAACGCAAGGAAAATTTGCATGCACGAAGATACATACACACACACACACACACACACACACACACACACATATATATATTCGTCCAGTCTTAATGAAGAGTGTATATGAAGCTGGCAGGAGATCAGGCAGGGTGGAAATGAGGGAAACCTCCGTCCTGCTTTATTTAACAAACAGATCAGATCAGGGAGCGCCGGAGGACGTCCCACTGACGTGCCACCAATCAGCTGCGCCGTGACGGAGCGCGGCGGCGAGGAGCCGCTCATCGGGCGGCCCTTAATCTGCTGACAGCGGGACCGGCGCCAGAAAAAACCCCGACAAGGTAACAGGTGACAAAAAATCCCTGAGCCTCTGCAGGCAGTGCTGATAGATATTCCGCCAGCGAGGCTGTTCTCCTGCAGCTCCCGACAGATGTGGCCGAGATCAAAGTGGGTTTTATTCTGGGGCTGCGTGATGGGTGAGAGACAGGTGTGGGTGAAAAGGGGAGGATCTAACGGATGGGAAAAAGGACGCGGGAGAACAGGAGCGCTGGGCTGAGACATTACAGAGAATTTCTCCAGCTTTTACTGTCAGAGTTCAGCTCCAGCACCTGGGACAGCAGGATTTAAAGAGGAGTCCCACTGATTTTGCAAAACTGCAGCGTATTTCAGTCGCTAGCATCACCCGGAGGGCTCTGAAGGGGAACAGTTTGCAGTTTATTAGCAGATTTCTCCACATTGGGGGTGAATGGAAGCATCTCCAACCAAAATATACTCATTTCATTTCCTCTCCCAGCCAGGTGATGATGCTAAAACAGTAAGAATGAATTAATCCGATGAATTGGTTACGCCCTTTATGTATCCCTCCACCACGAATGGGTTTAACTTTAATCAACGTCTCGGGGCGTCTTCGGAGTAATTAGATGGAATTACTTTCTGTGAAGGATCTGCAGACGTCTGGTTCCATTGACCACCAATGTGACTGCATGAGAAAGTGAAAGTGACTACCCGTGTCGCTGTGAAACGCAGCACAGCACAACACAACGAAATTCAACCTCTGCGTTTCACTCACACACACACGTGCAGCAGTGGGCAACTATTGAAAGCAGGGGAGCAGTGACGGGGACAGTAACTTGCTCAAGTGAACCTCAGAGCAACCTACTAGTCTGGGATTTGGACCCACGACCTTCTGAACTTGGGGCCAACTCCCTAAGCGCTAGGCCACCGCTGCCCCGTGTGCTTCTTATGTAGAAGTGAAAGTGAAAGTGCCACAGGACACAGTGAACGAGATGCATCTTCTGCATTTAGCCCACACACCGTGCAACAGCGGGCAGTTCCGGGGACGGTACCTTGCTCAAGGGTACCTCAAGAGAACCTACTGAGCTGGGATTCGGACCCACGGCCTTCTGATCCTGGGGCCTAGTCTAATTTAGAGATTTTTAAAGTAGCAGGATGTTTAAAGAAATTTTGCTCTAATCTAAAGCGATAATTAAATTTTTGACTTTTGTTTGCAAGAAAGAAAACGTTTAAGTCTAATGCAGGAAGATTTTCGTCAGCTTTGTTGAAAAGCCTCTGTGGCTCTTGATAGGTGTGTAAAACGGAGTCTAAAACAGATGATGTGGATTAACTGCATTCTGTTTGCGCTGTATGTACCGAGATGTGTTCACCTCATGATCAGTGGCGCGACGGGAACGATTTGCTGGAGACGCAAACCCTCAGCTCCACATGAAGGGCTCCGACCGATCTGGTTGTTAACATCACAGGGACGGACATGTCGATAGCTCTTTTTAAACCGGGTCGAAATAACAGAGGCCGATGCACAAACACAGACACCAAACGTACCTTTTGCCCTTGTCAGCAAACAAAGGTATTCCCTGGATTAGAGGTGGGGGATAATTAATGGCGCAGACGGCAGACAAAGGCTGGCAAAGGGAGGAGTGAAGGAGGGGAGCGGACCTTCTTTGGCCCGTGAGCAGCTGGGGGATTTTTCTAGGTTAGTCTGTAGGCCAAGAGAAAGGAGAGAGCACTTACTGGACTGCGCGGTCCGGGCTTCGACAGGCTTGGTGAAGACCCCCAGTCCCATTTCGGAGCGAGCCGCCAGGGAGAACTTGTACAGTGTGTCTGGCTTCAGACCTTCCACGGCGTAGGAACCAGCAGGGTTGAAGGTGACATGGATCTGGAGGAAGAAAAACAAAGAGTGCTTTAAAGAGCTCATCTGGTGGAAAAATGCCGGAGTACCACTCGTTTTCGGGTCCATTCTGTTCCTACTTGCTGCAGCAACATTCCATGTTTTTGTCAGTCAGTCAGTCATTTTCTGGGCCGCTTGTCCTAATCAGGGTCGCGGGGGGGGGGGGGTTGGCTGGAGTCCTTCCCAGCTCACACAGGGTGAAGGACGGGGACACACCCTGGACAGGTCGCCAGCCCATCGCAGGGAGGAGCGAGCTGATGGGGACGGCACCTTGCTCAAGGGTAACTCAGGGCAACCCGCCGGTAAGGGGTTCGAACCCACAATCCTCCGATCCGGGGCCGACTCCCTAACCACTAGACCACCGCTGCCCCCGCCATGTTTTTGTGATGTCACAAAATTCAACATCCTACAGAAACTACATACCGCAGTTAAAGCCAGTTTTACGCCATGGCAGCCAATCGGAAAGGAACGTATTAACATAAATACAGGCTTTACTTCTTGGAGCTTCGCCCGTGGGGCAATGATGGGGACGGCACCTTGCTCATGGGTACCTCAGGGCAACGACCTTCCGGTCCTGGAGCTTATTCCATATTCACTGGACCGCTGCTGCCACAGGACCTCAGGGCAAAGAGGTTTGAAAAGAAGGACATTGGCTCTTTAAAACTGTCCTTCATCCACTTCTGAAAGGCATCCGAATCTTGGAGTTTTGCCCAAACGACCTACAGTTGTCCCTTAAAATGGCATTTTTTCGTCGTTTGGTATCAGGACACAGACGCCCCAGCCGGAATAACGAATGATCAGAGCGTTCAAAAGGCATCTGCTCGCAATGTGGCCCGAATTACCGTCTCCTCCAAATGGCACGCAGGTTTTTGCCAAGAGCTGGCTCTGTTGTCATTAGGCATTGATTAAAACATCCTTATTTTAAAGCCAAAGAACAATCTTCTGGGGTAAATTCTGGAAATCAACCCACTTCCAGACTTTTGTTTGCCGGCGGCAATTTTGCGAAATGTCAATTTTTGCTATCTTTGATTCGCAGCCATGGCCCACAGTCACAGCTTTGTACACTAGAAATCTCCCCCACATGTTAGAGCGTGCGCATCAACGGCGAACGAGCGGAAAGACTGAAAAGGTGCCAAACCTTGCTCTCTGATCCAGACTCCCAGTACTGAAGCTCGTACTTGGTGATCGGCTCTTGGACGGGCCAGAGCCACTTCAGCATGATCCGAGTGTCCAGCTCGGCTTCCGCTTCGAAACCTGACGGCTGTGCCGGGACTGGGACGAAAGAGGGGAAAATTCAGTCCAAAAATGGGAAAAATAGACTCAAACAGAGGGACAGGATGGCTGTGCAGAACAAAAACAAACTTAAAACTTAAAAAAATGACATTAATTCTTATTTTCGTTCAATTCTAAATGATAATAAATCCCGCCCATAATAAATCGTTCATCCTGAGCGGGTGAATGAGCAAAAAATCGAGTAGAAAGAGTTCGTTCCTTCCTGCCTTGAGGCCATTTGTGTGATGTTACATTTACAAACGTGCAAATAAAAGTAAAAGACATTTTAAACGCACGCCGACCTTCACAACACACTGTGTGCAGGTTTTACATAAATACATGAATAATTCCGGTCTACGGCACAGGCTTTCATTTTCCAGCCCGTCGTAATTCCACTTTACGTTAAATACGATCATTTAAAGACCTCAAATGACCACTTTTTTTTTGCTTCTCCATTAGAGTTTGAATGTATTATCTCATTCTTAACAGAGCCATTTTCAGGAGTTTTCTATTACAGGGGAAAGAATGTGCTTTCCTTTCTCTCAGCGTTCACTCAAGCCTGTAATGAACATTTCCATCCCAGTGAAATATCTGAAGCACATACAGGCAGTCAGTTTGCATCTTGGCTTGACAAAAACAACCGCAAGAAAAAACTTTTAGCGAAGAAATCTTAATTTGTTTAACTAATTAATGATGTTTTAATTCCTTAAATTGGCATTTTTACAGATTTAGTGTCGATTTGCAGCCATATCCAGCATCTGGGGAACAGTGACAGGGACGGTACCTTGATCAAGGGTACCTCAGAGCAACCCACTGGTCTGGGATTCAAACCCACAACCTTCCGAACTTGGGCCCTAGTCCTTAACCTCTACACCACCGCTGCCCCCAAACCGGCTCTCACTGCAGTGGACTGGACTGGATCCCGGGTCTTCCGCGGGTTCTATTAGGCCCAAATAGTTAAACGATTCTAGAATTTCTTGCATGATGTTGTAGGACATGCTTCGTGAAGGCTATTACACTTCCAAACAGGTTTTAATATTTTCTATTTACACCCCTAATCGCTACAATTGGTTATTTGTTTGAAACTGCAGGAGAACGTGTGGCTGAACACACCTCCCTGCTGCGTCTTGACTTGAAGGACATCTGACGGCGGCCCATCGCCGACGGAGGTGAACCCCAGCACTCGGAGGCTGTAGGTGACGTCGGTGATGAGGCTGGAGATCGTGGTGAGCCTGCTGTCGTCGGTGTTGTGCTTGTGCCAGGTGCTGAGCTGGGCGTCTGGATCGGTGGTGTAATAGATCCTGTACCCTCGGATTTGGCCGTTGGGCTCCTCGGGAGGTTCCCACTGGACCAGCATGGTGCTGGCGCTCAGCATGCGGGCCTGGACGCTGAGCGGCGGAGAGGAGGGCGCCTGCTCACCCGTACGGGTCTCCACGGGGTCGCTGGGAGGCCCGCGGCCGATGTTGTTGACGGCCATGACCCTAAACTCGTACTCGGAGAAAGGGCTGAGGCCTCCGATGCTGTAGCGGGTCGTGGCCACTCCGTCCACTTCCTGGAAGCTGGTGTCGGTCGCTTTGGAGCGATACTGGATCATATAATAGGAAACAGGCTCCGGGTTCCCGGAGTCCCAGGTCAGGGTGACGCTAGTGGCCGTCGTTTCGGTCACGGTCAGCGACGCGGGAGGTTTAGGAAGAGCTGAAGGACATAAAAGAACAGAAAAATGACATTATGATCTCGTGTTTCTAACTGACTTAAATCTGCCTCGGATGAAAGTCTGATTAGGAGTTCATTAATGTCACTTCAAGACGTAACTTTTGTGGAGCATTCGGAAGATACGGTCGTGTGATAAAGTTTGAACGCCCTGTTCAAATGACATCTTGGGAGAATTTTTCGAGTAAAAAAAAGGTTTTTGTGTTAAAAAGTTTGAATTAACAACGACTCAGACTGAAAGTGAATCTAGACTTCAAACCACATATGCTTTGTTTCCTTTTCGATACACTCAGTACATGGTTCTACACACGAGTGTTCAATTCAACATTGTCACAATATTTGGAGTAAAAATTGTAAAAGGTGAAGATCGATCAAATTTGATTCATTTTACAATTTTAATTCAGATGCGTCGCTATGCAGGAAACACGATGGAAGTCGTATCGGTGTCTCCAGAGGTTTGCTTGAAAAGATGTTGGCTGATATTTCTGGTTTTAGTAAAATATTGAAGAATGATGCCTTCATTGCGAGGCTAAAATGCTTATATTTTTCTCATTTATCCCAATATTTAGGCTTCTAGAAATGAATGTATGTTTAAAGATCCTAGTAGACATCGTCTCAATCTCAGGATTTTCTAAAAAGTTTCGGTATCAGGATTGGGAGATATATTCATAAACATACTGACTTCAACAAAAAGAGTTCATTTAAACCGAGGTGCTCAAACTTTTGCCCTACTTTGGACCAAGATTTAACCAGATGTCCTGGGACTGTCATGAAACATGTTTCTGAATGAACGAGTCCCTTTAAAGGTGGGAATGAAGAAGATCAGTGTGTGGACTGAAGAGAGAATAAAAATACAGCCTGATTGGAAATGTGTGTTGAGAATGGGAGAGTGTGAGGAAGAATGGGAAAGTGTGTGGAGTGTGTGAGGAAGAATGGGAGAGTGTGAGGAAGGATGGGAGAGTGTGAGGAAGGATGGGAGAGTGTGAGGAAGGATGGGAGAGTGTGAGGAAGGATGGGAGAGTGTGAGATAGTGACAGAAGACGTCTGGTGAAAGAGGGCGAGCTCAGACGGACAGCCGTGCCGTCTCGTCATTGTGTCTTTAAGATTTAACGTCTGGCCTCCAGATAAATGTCTGTGACATTCTCCAAGTCCATATTGATTGGCGAGGTGCAAAGTGCAATCAATAGAGGCAGCGGCTGATAATACGGGCCAAGAGTGAGTGAGTGTGTGAGTGTGTGTGTGAGTGTGTCTGGCCTGGTTGTGAGGGAATGCACAGCTGAAAAGTTGAGTCAAGGTAATTGAAGTGAACACACTCACTGTTTAAGAAAACTGCTTGTTTGAACTTGATCAGGTGAGATCAGAGCTGCACCTCCAGCAGCAGGTTAGCAGGACGATAACTTGCCCAAACCTGCCTTCGTTCCTGCGAATTTCACTGAAAAATCCTTTTTAAAGGCCGTCCGGCGGCTTGTTTTAATGAAAACATCCCGTTTGGACGGGATGTGAGTGCACGAGACAAAGCAGGATGAAGGACACGGGACGGGGGGGATGGGAGGGGTTATGCAAATGTGTAAGTATCTGAACTCAGCTTTCATGCTGCTGGATATCCAAATCATGCCACGAAGTGAAAGTGACTATGTCACGTTGAATACAAAGCATACCGTGAAATTCTTTCTCTGCTTTGATCCCACGCACACTGTGCAGCAGGGGGAGCTATATCCAGCGCCCAGGGAACAGTGATGGGGACGGTAGCTTGCTTAAGGGTACCTCAGGGTAACCCACGGGTCCAGGACTCCATAACCTTCCCATCCTGCTACACTAGGCCACCAAAATGAACCCTGTGCTTGTCCAGCCATTGGGACACAAAAATATGTCCACTGTTGTGGTCCCTGGTGTCTTAGTTGCCATATAATATTATAATATTCTAATAATATTGGGACGGGTTTAATGCAGAGAATAAACTGGGGCAGTGGTGGCCTTGTTTAGGGACTTGGCTCCAGAATCAGAAGGTCGTGGGTTTGAAGCCCAGACCAGTAGGTTGCTCTAAGGTACCATTGAGCAAGGCACCGTCCCCATCACTGCTTCCCGGGTACTGGCTATGGCTTCCCGCTGCTGGTGTGTGTGGGTTAAACACAGAGGGTGTATTCAGTCACATATAATCTCTTTCACTTTCACTATAAATTCAGCGTGTTCACAGGAAGTTGATAAATTAAGTCTTTGAACGTTGCGACACATTTAAGAGCAGCTTTTCATATTTTCAGTGTGTGTTGGGATATTTTAGCGCACGTTTATTTTAATATGTTTATCTATATTCATGTGTATGCACTAAGTGTAAACCGGTGCTGGAGCTGAAGTGGAAATGTAAAAGAAGGTGGTCTTCAAGGGTGAGGCAGGACATCAGGAAGGTGTTCGGGTCAGATTTAGGGAGGAAAGAGCCTCACAGGGGGACACAGGTCGATGCAGAGTGAAGGAAATGGGTTAAACCAACCTGTGAGATGAGTGTCTGATTGGTTGGCTGGATGGAAATGAAATCCATAGATGGAGACGAAAGTGAGAAGCAACAGGAAGAAAACAAACAGTGTGAAAAGGATTCTTGTGACCTGACAACAGCAGATACTATGGAAACGCCTAATTGACACCAAGGGAAATTGCACAGATGGACTCGCACAAACACAGCATGGGCCTCGGACCTGGACATGTGACCACACAGACAGAGATGAACTTTAAGTAGAATTTTGTTCTGAAGCTTTGCTGAAACCGGTACCAACATTGCAATGAAATAAAACAAATGTAAATGGGACAGCAGAGTGGTTAGGACGCAGGAAGTAAAGGAGGTGAAGGTGAAGGGGTTTAAATACTCGGGGTGGACAGTTCAGAGAAATGGTAAGTGTGGAAGAGAGGAGAAGAAGAGAGTGCAGGCAGGTTGGAATGGATGGAGACGAATGGCAGGACTGATCTGTGACAGACGGGGACCAGTAGCAGTGCAAGGAAAGGTTTACAGGATGGTAGTGAGACCAGCTATGCTATACGGGTTGTCAGACAGCACTGACAAAAAGACATGCAGCAGAACTGGAGATGTCCGAGTTAAAGACAGTGAGATTTCCGTTGGCTGAGTGTATTAGAAGGAGAGCTCAGGTTGGATGGAGACTAAGTCAGAGAAGTGCGAACCCGGGACCTTCTCACTGTGAGGTGTGAATGGAAACCAGGACCTTCTCACTGTGAGGTGAGAATGGAACCCGGGACCTTCTCGCTATGAGGTGTGAATGGAAACCAGGACCTTCTCACTGTGAGGTGAGATTGGAATCCAGGACCTTCTCACTGCGAGGTGAGAATCGAACCCAGGACAGCAGGTATGTGGACCGTCACTGTGAGGTGAGAATGGAACCCAGGACCTTCTCACTGTCAGTTGAGGATGGAACCCTGGACCTTCTCACTGTGAGGCGAGAATGGAACCCATGAGCTTCTCACTGTGAGGCGAGAATGGAACCCATGACCTTCTCACTGTGAGGCAAGAATGGAACCCATGACCTTCTCACTGTGAGGCGAGAATGGAACCCATGACCTTCTCACTGTGAGGCGAGAATGGAACCCAGGACCTTCTCGCTATGAGGCAAAAGCGCTACCCACTGCCCCACCATGTCACCCCTGTCTCTGTGTCTGCCCTGTGATGGACTCGTGACCTGTCCAGGGTGCCCCCTCTTTTCGTCCTGTGAGAGTTGGGATAGACTCCAGCACCTTCGACCCTAATCAGGACAAGCGGCTCAGAAAATGAGTGAGTAATGATATATTATAAGATGTAATAATTTGAATATTAAAACTGAACCCTGTCAATCGGGCGACTTTATGTTTTCAGTGATCTGCATGGAGGCGCCCTAGACCTTCTGAAATACACACCTGACAAACTGACAGACCAAAGATGAAAGATGAGCACAGGGGAGAACCCACACACATACATTAACTTACAACACCAGTACCGGCGGACCGATGCTAAGATTAGCTGCTAGCCTCCAGATAAATGTCTGTGACATTCTCCCAGTCTGTATTGATTGGCGAAGTGCAAAGTGCAATCAATAGAGGCAGTTGTTGATAATGCAGGCCGTGTGTGTGTGTGTGTGTGTGTGTGTGGGCTGAGGGACGTAGAACAGCTTCTGGTTGGACTCCCAAAGGTCTGGTGGGACCAAAGCCACCCAGCCTGCTCCAGACAGCTGCTCTGGGTAAACACATGCTTGGAATAATCTAAAGAGCAAGCAAAGCCTTTCATTTTCTCCAGCAGAGCCACAGAAAAAAGGCAACAAGTCCCAAAAGCTCACAATCCACTCAGAGCGAGGGTCTGATAGATTTTAGCCAAATCTGACCGGATTCCTAAACAGCAGACCAGAGCCTGGAGGCGGGGCTGAAATGCAAATGGTTAGTTTTGTGAAAAATACTAGTATCTCTTTTCTTTCAAGGCACAGTTTGAGTAAAATTTAAATGATAGTTTCACTCAGTGCTTAAAGAGCCCATATCACATATTTCTTTTTTTCAAGAAGTCCACTTGTAGCACCTGTGTTTATGTACCAGAAACTAATTCCCTAGGACAATTCCAGTCTCTGTTGGAAATTAAAGAAACTTTTATGTGACTGCGTCTTTAAGACTAAATGTAAATGCTTCCTTATCTGATTGGCTGCCCTGAACTGGGACTGAAACACTGCTTGAAGTTTTCAGTCTACGGAATAAGAGTGGCAGCAGTGATTTGTGACAGACGGGTACCAGCAAGAGTGAAAGGGAAGGGTCACAGGAAGGTAGTTAGACCAGCAATGTTACACAGGTTTGAGACAGTGGCGGTGACAAAAAGACAGGAGGTGGAGTCAGGGATGCTGAGACTTGACGAGGGAGATATGAGGATGGACAGGATTAGGTTAGAGGGACAGCTCAGGGTGGTGTGGGTTTGGACGTGTCCAGAGGAGAGACGAGGAGCATATCAGGAGAAGGATGTTAAAGATGGATCCAGGAAAGAGGAGAAGAGGAAGGACAAAGAGGAGGTTTATGGAGGTTTATGGTGAGAGAGGACATGCAGGGGGACATTGTTAAAGAGAAAGAAAGACAAAACATTAAAAGGCCGAATGAGCAAAGTTTTAGTGAGGTCACTCTGTGAGGAGATTTTTCTCGGAACCGTTTCTTTCAGTTACCGACGGCAACAGCGGCTCCGTTTGTATCCAGGCAACAGGACTAACAACGTATCCCAGGAAGCAGGTATGTGGACCGTTAATAGGCTTCCTTTAGCCAGATGGCCGAGTCTTACCTTTGACGGAGACTTGTGCGGTGGTCTCGATCATGCCCAGAGAGGACATGGCCACACAGGTGTAGTTGGCGGACTGGCGGATGTTGGTCAGCTCCAGCACGTTCCGCCCAATCGGCATATCGTCCTCTTTGGTCAGCTCCACCTCCCCCACCATCCACTTCACGTAGGGCATGGGTGCCCCCACGGCCACGCAGGTCAGATTAATGCTGCCCCCGGGCATCACCTCGTGGTTCATGGGTGGGATGGAGAAACGGGGCGGGACGCGTCGCACTGGAGTCAGAAACACAAAGAGATAAAGTCAAACACCGGAGGTAAAAGTCCCGAAACTATATTAGAACAATAGTCCCAAGAGAACCAAGTATATTGCCTTCAAGGAGGCTTGGAATAAAATCAACCCCTCAGTGAACCCTTTTCCACCCACAGGGAACCGGTTCCGTTTAAGGTTCTTTGAACCTGGTTGCTGTCTAAACACCAGCCCACTTATTTACCAGTTGGAGTTTCCTGGCACCGACCTTTTAGGTTCCAGGTCATTTTTGAAACCCTCTGTCCGGTTCAGGATTTGGTGCCCGAACCAGAACAGATGAG
>CM029387.1:2746303-2776303 GCA_017165825.1 Hepsetus odoe
GATGCAGAAACTTTAGATGCAGGTTCTAAGCCACATCAAAGGGTTTATTAGATACATTGGAGCTGTATGGTGTCTTTTGAGTGCAGGGAACCTTCTGTGTTGGTCTTTGGAAGAAGCATCCATTGAAAGGTTCCCATGAGGTTTTCTAAAGGCTGCTGTTCTTTACGTGGTTCTTTAGATGTTTAGACATAGCACCAAAAATGTTCTAGTGTTTTTGACATAATCTGAAGTCATTAATAGTGGGTGCAAAGAGAACCTCTGATTTGCTTAAACTTAGAATCAAAAGTGTTGGTCTTCAGGCTCCAGGAACACTTTCTTTTCCTCTTCTTCTTCTTCTGCTGCTTCTTCTTCTTCATCTCAGGCTCTGAGGGTCAGATTTGGAGAAAATGGGCCAGGATATGTAGGACACCAGAGCTGAGGTGATTACAGAGGCACTGCTTATTTAAGAGCCAGCGATGCAGAACGTGATGCTGTGCAGAAAACACGTATTACACGTGTATAGGTTTATTTGTTTCACAAATATGATGCAACTCACAAGGAACTCCTGGTCCAATCATGATCACCGATGATGATCATTTCCCAGCTTGATTTCACTATTTTAAATCCAATCCTTCCAATAACGTTATGTGTTTTTGAGTTTCTAATAGACGTCCCGAATAAAGGCATTAAAACGTGGCGGTTTTGTCGAAGAAAAAACTAATTTTAATTTGTGAATTACGCTCATTATATACTGAATTCAGCAAAAAAAACAAAAAACAAACAAAAAAAAAACAGGTGCCCATTTCTAAAGGTCACATTAAAAGAACGGGACAGCAGGTTCAGGCTCATGCACAAAAAAAAAGGAATTATTTACAATATTATTAATATTATTGGTGGAAAAGGAGATTCATTTGGGGGGATTGGGGCTTGGCAGAGCTCCAAATAAAAGAGGATCTGGTTCGGTGGGAATGAAAGGGGTTAACAGTGGAGGAGACTAACCTTCCCGCCGCTCTGAGAGATGAGTTTATGAGTAGATGGTGAGATGGAGTTTAAATGGAGACAAATGGAGACAAGAGTGAGAGATAACAGAGAAAACAGACAGCCGTGAATCCACAATGGGCAAGACGATGGAAACATCTATCAGACGTAGATGTAAACACACAATATGGTACAGGTAAAAGTGCACACACACACACACACACGCACCCACGCACGCACGCACGCACACACACACACACACACACACACACACACACACGCACCCACGCACGCACGCACGTACACACACACACACACACGCACGCACGCACGCACGCACGCACGCACGCACGCACGCACGCACGCACACACACACACACACACACGCAGATATACAAATGGATACAAACCCATGAAGAGGTGGCTGAATCAGGACACTTGAGCTTTTACCTGAATTTCTCCACCTTAAAAGTCCTTTGCCTTAAAGTTTGACAGTAATCATCTCGTGGTCATTTTTGGCCGATAACTTTTGATCATACTGTTCTAAACTCTTGAGTTGATCCCCAATTCGGTCTATTTAGCCATGGAATCACCTCATTTGAGCAAAAAAAAAAAAAATCTTTTCTGCCTTCAAACCATCTTTTCTTTGATTAAATGAAAGACATTGGAACAAACGTTTAAGCGCCATAAAGTTCTAGATAAAGCGGTTCCAACCTCTCAGCGTTAAGCAGGGGGCAGCTATTTAAAGTGCAAAAACACTGTCCTCCAGGAAGATCTGGAGAACCGCTCAGGTACAGAGACTGGACTGAACATGAGAGACAACAACACTGTCCTTCAGGAAGATCTGGAGAACTGCTCAGGTACAGAGACTGGACTGAACATGAGAAACAGAAACTTTGTCCTTCAAAGGAGAACTGTTTCTCAACCATACACAGACAGTTTGGAGGCACAGTACGGGCAGCGGTGCTCTAGTGGATCGGGAGTTGTCCCACATCAGAAGATTGTGGGTTCGATTCCCTCCCCAGTGGGTTGCCCTGAGGTACCCTTGAGCAAGGTACCGTCCCCGTCACTGCTCCCCGGGCGCTTTCAATAGCTGCCCACTGCTGCACGGTGTTGAGTGTGCCTGGGTTAAATGCAGAGGTCCAATTTCGTTGTGGTTCACGTGTGCTGTGCTGTGACCTCGCAATGACAAGGGTTGTCACTTTCACTTTAAGTATGAGGACACGAGGCTCTCTGAGGTCAGCCTAGATGTTTTGGACCACACCCCACACCTTTATCACAGACAAGATGGGAGAAAATGAGACTTTTCTAAATGCTTTCATAACCAGTGTTGTTCCGTCCTCATGACGTTTCCCAGCAGATTATCGAACGCTAATCTGCAGGAACAAGAAGGAAAGCAGCGGCTACTTGCGTGACAGCTGAAGGGTGGCACTGCGCCTTCATTCGCTTCGGGCCGTTCTGGCGCTTTGCCATAAGCTCCCTGTTATTACCCGCATGGAAAAGTCGGAGCGTTTACACCCACAACAACAGAAGACACAGGGCTGTGTTTAACACACAATACTCCGTCGCTATTATGCCTTTAAATACATGCGGCTATTGCTGCAGGTGGCTTTGTTTACTCTCCGTGGTGCTTACCTGCCCTCTGTCAACTCGGAACGCCCTGGACGCGGATAATCTTCCAAACTCAGCGGAGTTGCCACGACAGAACCGGAGCACAAAAGATTCCCTCCTTTCTCGCTCTATTTATCCCCGTTTTTACCCAACAGATCTTCGGCAACCGGCGAAATCTGCCCCCGAGACTCAATCAATCACCCTGTTCTTAAAGGGATCAGAGCTTCCTGCGCCCGGTTATAACACCGCATACGAGAGACGTCCACGCCGCCCTTGTTGTTGGTAGATTTAGAATGATGCATCTTCAGGATCTGATCAAATATCAGTAAAAGATCTGCATAAATTGTGTAGATTAGAAATACAGATCTCAAAAGCTGCATTTGGACAGGAGGCGTTTATTCCGTCGGAAAGCGCTGATGTTAATTTTAACATTTAAAAATGCTGATGTTCGCAGCTAGTAGCTGTTTTATGTATTTCAGGCTCTTTTGGAGTCTTTCTTCTGGGGAACCGGCTCCTGCTCCGGCGAATCGATGAAGCATGTGAGAGAAATGAACTGTTTACTGTAAGACGGAGCATCGAGGAGAATCTAAAACCAGCTCTTAAAAGCCGCTTTAACGAAGACATTGGTATGACTTTTACCGAACGGATCTTTATTTGGATTTATTCTGATGGCGTATTGTGATTTTTCCTGATTCTGACACTCAGTTCTGATTTCTTTCATCAAACAAACTATGAATCATTGAAAGTGAAGAACATTCTGCTCGGCGTAAGATCGTCCCTTTGTTAGGAATCTGACTCAAATGCAGGGAAACCTGCTTTCTGAGCCTGGAGACCGGAGGCTTAGCGCTCTTCACCGGGTCTGACCTCAGATTCACCTGCCCGTCCGGCCCTGTCACCAAGTTACAGGAACAACAGAGACGCAGAATTTCCAGCTACTGAACATCAAAAACAAGCATTTGTCCGTGTGGGGAACCAAAACAATGTGACACCATCAGTCAGCAGCAGCTCGCGTGTGGAAGCAGGTTAATGACGCTGTTTTGACAGAAGAAGCTCCCGGAGTGACTGAAGAGACAAAAGACTGGAGATGAGTTATTGGCTGGGTGTGGCAGCAACCCTCCTCCAGAGTGTAAACACACACACACACACACAAACACACACACACACACACACACACACACACACACACACACAAACACACACATGCACGCGCGCACACACACGCACGCACACGCACACACACACACACACACACACACACAAACACACACATGCACACACACACACACATGCACACGCACACACGCGCGCGCACACACACACACACAGACAGACATACAGACAGACATATAAATAGTCAGATATAAAAATATACAGTCAGACAGACAGACAGAAAGAGATGGATAGACAGATAGAAAGACAGACATTTAAACAGACAGAATGACATAGACAAACAGAGAGACAGACAGACAGACATAGATAGATAGATAGACAGAAAGATAGATAGATATACAGACAGACAGACAGAAAGTCAGATGGACGGACAGGCAGAAAGACAGATAGACAGATAAACAGACAGACAGATAGATAGACAGACGGACTGACAGATAGACAGACAGACATAGATACATAGATAGATAGACAGAGTTAGACAGACAGACAGACAAACAGACATACAGATGGACAGACAGACAGACAGACAGACAGAAAGATGGATGGACAGATAGACAGACAGATAGACAGACAGACAGAAAGACGTACAGATGGACAGACAGACAGGCAGATAGACAGACAGACAGACAGACAGACAGAAAGATGGATGGATGGACAGACAGATAGACAGACAGACAGAAAGACAGACAGACAGACAGACAGATAGTTTGGCTGCTACTGTTTGACTGGTATCGGTTTGTCTGGAAAGGAACGTGTATGAGACTGAGTGGATCTGCGAAGGTTAAAAGAAAAGAAGAGACTGAATGAGAACCGCTCTCTCTCTGGGAGAAGCTTTCTTACCGCGAACGTAAAGGTTGGCAGGTGCGGAGTATCGTGTTCCAGCGCTGTTCATCGCCACACACTCGTACTTGCCCTGGTCCGACTCGTCACTGTTCTCGATCTGCAGGGCTCCTGAGGACCAAAAATAAATAATAAATACATAAATACAATTCATTAAAATAATAAATCTCCACGCACAACACCTTGCAATCAGGAAACATTCCCTGTTTAAATGTCAGACAGATTGGCAGAGTTTATGGAGTGTATTTATGGTTCTGTTTTCTGAAAATGCCAACTAAGGTGTTTGCAGGAAGCTGATTTCGCAGGTTGTCCGCGTCCACAAATCAACAAATATCAGCCCTACAGCGTCACTGCAGAAAAAAGGCTGGCGCTACACTAATGTCAAGCCTATGACTTACGATCAATTAGCTCACCACCCATAACGTTCCTAATGACAGCTGCTAATGTACTAGACTGCTGGAAATAACTTACTCAACAAAAAATCCCAAAACAGCCCAGCCTAAACAGCAGAGTGTGGAAAGAGTTTAGTCTCAGCCATACAGTGTGACATCATGCAGAACAACTAATAACAGGAACACACAGTCCAGCTCAACTACAACACAGTCCAGATCAACTACAACACAGTCCAGATCATCTACAACACAGTCCAGCTCAGAAGAGCTCAGTCCAGATCATCTACAACACAGTCCAGCTCAGAAGAGCTCAGTCCAGATCATCTACAACACAGTCCAGCTCAGAAGAGCTCAGTCCAGCTCAACTACAACACAGTCCAGCTCAGAAGAGCTCAGTCCAGCTCAACTACAACACAGTCCAGCTCAGTCCTAAGATTATATCTCTAAGAAATGTTCTCTTTTTGGGGTAAATGGGGTCTCCCTGTCCAGAAATCAAGGTCAAGGATGTCTCTGCTTGTTGCTTAAGACTGAGACTCCACGAGCGAGGGAGAAAAAAAATCCCGCCGTTCTTCACTCTGTTCTCAAGAGAAACTGATTGGTGGTGTTCCCCATTCTGACAGGCAGCAAATTACTAATCAATTCCGAGATTGCTCAGCACTGATTGCCGTCGCCTCTCGCTCTTGACAACACATTTGGCTCGAGTGGCCCTATCGCCAGGACGGAAATGAAATAAAGAACAATATGCAATCGCTGCGGAGAAACTAATGTGGAAGCCATTATTCACACCCTTTGATTTTGTTTTTTTTTTTATTTCTGGGTAGTTTCTGGAAAGTAGTTGCTTAATTCAATCAAACGCAGGAACGAAACTCTTTATTTAAAAAATAATGAATGGCTAACATTTGACCCCAATTAACCAATGAGATTACACCACCGTTTTGAGAGAGCGTTCCTTTCTGTCGCTCCTTTCTAGTGTTAAGTTTTAGCGACGTGACAGTAATACAGCTGTGCAGCTCCAAGAAGGTTAGACACTTTGAGAGTAAACTTTATTTGTGACGAGGACAAACGGAGTGGAAACATGCGCCGTTAAGATGAGTGTCACCAGGACTGGGATGATCATGAGAGAGTTCGAGGGAAAAGGACATTTAAACACTTAAATAATATGTATAATAATATTAATAATATTAATAATAATGATGTGTTGATTGTGCTTTTGAAGAGCAGAAGGTCTGGAACGTCATTTTAAAGCTTCCAGAGTGACTTGCAGTTGCCGATTACAGGGACAGACTCCCTGGAGCAACTCAGGGTTGAGGGTTTTGCTCAGGAACCCAATGCTCGGTCTGCGGGCGACTGTCCTACCACTAGATCACCACCACCCCCTACATCAATCTACGTTCAATTCAAGTGAAATTTCTCTTCTCCGAGCGCACTGTCTGGAAATCTCATTTAAAGGAAGACCCTTTCCCACCCTCAACCCCGGGCAGTTTAAAGGAGTCTGCAGGTCACTTCCTGGAGAATTCACAGCGAGCGAGTGGGCGTGTTGATGCGGCTGGCGTCAAAACAAACATCCGAAGGTGAAGAAGAGGGTCGTTTACATTAAGACGCCAATGAAGGAACAGATACATTGGGGAGCTCCTGTCGCCAGGCCCTGGACAGGTTGGTGGCAATATAAGCACAAGTTGCTTGTTTTGGCCCGTTCGACCCTGATTTAACCAACGAAATTGCATCAGTCTTCCTTTCTGCAACCTCTTTTTCACTAAAATACATCTTGACGCCAACTGGGGACTTCTGCGGTCACACCCTGGACATGTCCATTGCAGAGGACATCTGGTTTGCTAAATGTTTGGTAGCACAAACTCTTCCATAATGAGGGTAGCACGGTGGTGCAGTGGGTAGCGGCGTCTCCTCACAGTGAGAAGGTCTTGGGTTCGATTCCCAGGCGGGACGGTCCGGGTCCGGGTCCTTCTGCGTGTAGCTTGTTCTCCCCATCGTCCAAAGACATGCAGGTGGACCTGGGACGCTAAATCGCTTCCTAGGTTTGTTTCGTCTGTGTGTCTGCCCTGTGATGGACTGGGATTCCCCACCTTTCGCCCTGTGAGAGCCGGGATACATTCCAGCATGGCACTAATCAGGACAAGCGGCTCAGAAAATGAGTGAGTGATGAAAAAAAAAAAGCCTAAAAAATGCAAAGCAAAGAGGACGTTTCTACCTTCACCCTTCCTCTATTCCCAGGTGCTAATTCCCAAATCTCTATCAATCTCTCCTCCGCCAACAGCTCATCTAAATCCAGTAAACTCGCGAGCAGAGGGCTTTAATATTCCGCCTCCACCAGACACGGCTTTTCTGTAAACCAAACGAGCGAGAGCCCCCCAGAGAGAACATAAGACTGTTGTAATCCACCATTAGTAAAGCAGGCTCTTCAGCTGTTCCAGGTTTGCTCTACCTTTCCAGCAATATCGTTCTAATAACTCCGTGTGGAGGGAGCCACTGAAGGCTTAGACAGCTGCCTGCCGGAGAAGATAACGTGTGTTCCTGGCTGGTGGGACCAAAAATAGGGAAGACCTACGTTGTTCTCCAACAAGCCCGGAAATGGGTTGAAAGCAGCAGGGTTACGTGGCAAATTACCGCTCAAATCCAGTGTTAATTGCTAAACTATGTTCATGTATTTTTTTTATGACCGCTGCCAAACCAATTCCTCTTTGAGCAGAATAATCTGTGCAGCTTGGATGCACTGCAGACACGAAATATATATTGAATCCTATTTTAACACCAAGGCAACGGCTTTCTTAGATACTTTCCTTTTCAGGTCCGTGAGGGCACGTCTGCAGATGAAGTCGCTTCAATTCTAGAAACCAGGACCTGATTAAAGTTCTGGTCTAAAGTGTTCTGGAGCTACAGGTTTATTAACGCTTATGTTAAACTGTCATGTAGACTCACTTACGTGGTTCTGACACTGAATGACTCTCACCTCAGGTTGGACCACCGCTCTGTGAGATATGGTCTCCACTGAGGTTTAAATCTCAGGCACTGTTTATTCTGTCTCCTTTCCATCACATCATTCACTTCATTTTGATAATAAGTTGGATTTTATTTTCTGGTTGTTTTTGAAGCTGCTGTTGTTTGTGTTGTTTTTCCGGGACATTTAAGAGGGACAGATTTCATGTCTAAAACGATGGGTTTGGGATGAAGGTGTTAGTTTGTCAGTGTGAGAAAGCGGTTTATGGATCCCATATTTTTGCCTGAATCAGATCTACAACCCAGAGGTACACTTGAGCAAGGTACTGTCCCCATCACTGCTACCTGGGTGCTGGCTGCCCCTTGCTGGATGGTGTGCGTGGATGAAATGCAGAGGATGGTTCACTGTGTGATGGGCATCCTCTGCATTTAACCCAAACACACCACGCAGGGATCAGTAGCCATAGCAAGCGTCCAGAGAGCAGTGATGGGGACAGTACCTTGCTTAGGGTAACCTACTGGTCTGGAACATGAACCCACGACTTTCCTGGGGCCTTGTCCCTAAACACAGAGGGACAAGCAGAGGGACAAGCGAGTTCATCAACTTGGTTGTCACGACGGGGTAGAAGCTTAGCCTTGTTGCTCTTGTGCAAAACTAATGGACCCTTCAGGCAACTTGCATCGAACTGGCCACGCCTTGTAAACTGCCTCAGGTGGAAGCTTCACTTCTCTAATTCCCGAGGAGATAAAGTCTCAGGCCGCTCCGGCTTTTTGCAGACGTAAACTTTCCGCTGCTTGTCTTCCGATACCTCGCTGCACTAACTAAAGCTGCCCTGACTTGACTCCAATGGACTTGTTTCACTGAAATTTGTCCAACTTTTTATGCATGCACCAACATGCATAAAGTATCTGGTAGAGGCAAAAGACCCAAACCTTCTCTTTCTGGGCCCTTCAGGGAGGGAGCTATTTAAAGCGCCCAGGAAGCAGTGACGGGGACGATACCTTGCTCAGAGTTACCACAGGGCAACCTACTGGTCTGGGATTCAAACCTAAAACCTTCCAATCATGGGACCTCGTCTCTAAACCCAGACCACCGCCGCCCGGTTTGATTACTAAAGCAGGGGACGGGAGTCAGTCAAGGACTACAGGATGAAGCGGTAACTGATCTTGATCTTTGATGAAAATGACTCATATTGGAGTGCTGGACACTCGAATTAAAGAAGCCGATTTGTCCCGCTGTGTTTCCTTGTGTTTCGTGAAGGAAATGAAGGACAACGCGAGATAGGATGAGAGGCAATCAGACAAAAACGGTGAAGATGGAAGTGAGGACACGAGAGGGATGGGGTTTGGATTTTGAGACACCGTCCAGCTTCTTACCTCGGATTGGTGTCCCCCCTAGTCCGAGGAAAAGGAACGCAAAGCAAAGCCAGAGAGAAGCATTAGTAGAGGAGATAAAGACACTGAGAGAAGACGGGAGAAAGTGAACTTAAGGAAAATCACCTTCATTAAACACACAAACAGTGAGAAGAGCAGACGGATTAGTTCAAATGTAGCTTCCTAAATCAAATCGGTAAAAACCAGCATGGAAAAATACAATGATTCTCACATTTCCTTTGATTTTCATTTCCTCGCAGAAAGTGTGAACCCAATATATTACATTTCAGGCCTGCAACACATTCCATATTATTATTATTATTATAATAATAATAATTATTATTATTATTATTGTCGTTGGTGTTTTTATTATTATTTACATGTTTGTTATTGTTATTATTATTATTATTGTTGTTGTTAGTATAATTATTATTGTTAATAATAATAATAATAATAATAATAATAAAAAACACACAAACCCAATTAAACACTTTTAAATAAATAAATAAACGAATACACTGTAATAAAATAGATAAAACAATAAAAACAATTAAACTAAATAATAATAATAACAATAATAATAATGATCATGTATTCCAACATTTCAGGCCTGCAACACATTCTATATTTATTATTATTAATATTATTATTATTTGTATTTATTATTGTTAATACAATCGCACACACAAGATAAAGAAGTGCTTAGATTAACCAACTTTCAAACAAATAAATGAAATAATACATACATTTCCGTTATAAGTGTCTACTTTATTATTATTTATTCTTTTTTCTGAATCCTCTAAAGCAGAAAGCTGGCAGACGGAACCGCACTGTGTCCAACACAACCGGTACAAACTTTATTTATTGTTGAGATCATGTATTAAATTGCCTTAAGTGAGGCACTAGACCAGCACTGGCACACATTGCCACGTCCTGCCCCGCCTTCGGCGCGGCCTTGAAAACGAGACAAGTTCTCCAGGACCCAACCCCGAGGAACCCGGGTTAAAAAGAGCTCCGATGTTTAAGAGAGTTCTGATCTGGCATCAGCATCAGATCACATGTCTGATAAACGATCCCAGACGGCCTCAGTTCGACTGTCCCGATTAGCTTTCCTCGCTCGTCTCAAGTTCAAAAGCGAGCAAAGGGCACCAGGATGAGCTTGAACAGGAATCGGTCCGATCGCCAAAGCTCGGAAAACTTCTCCCAGGCTTTTAGAAGAGCAATCTTATCCCCCTTAAGTTAAAGGAGAGCAGCTCTGCTTTAGAGTTGACCACTAAATAAGGTGGATTTAGTGGAGAGGGATAACATTTAAGTCAGTCAAAAGCCACTAATCTGGCCTGCACCGGCTCAGGCCCATCCATCTGAGGTTGGGTCAGCCCGAGCGATTCATCTATCAGGAGGGTCTGGGCCTCGTGCAGAGCGGCCGATCGATTCTGCTTGAAAAACTCCTTTAGAGGCGATTGCAATTATCCAGACTGTTTTCAGAACGGTTTAAGCCTCATTTGCCGCAGCAAGCACGACTACGAAGTTCTCCGAATCAGGAAAATGAGCAAACACACGAGTGGGTATCGGGCTGATCGCATGGACGTATCATGGACTTATCATGTTTTATGGTTTTAATATTCGATTTTAGAATTAAATATCTCCTTTACTAGGATAAATTCTAGAAAAAAAAGCAGATATTGTAAAAAAGTGCAAAATGCTTCAAAGAACGGACTTTGTAACACATTTTAGAAAGATTAGAGAAGATTGAAAAACAAACTGAAAGTGAAACACTAAGTTCAGTTTTAATTCTAGTATGATCTTATAAGCAATAAAACTATTAAATTATTAATTATATTATTATTAATTATATTAAATTATAAAAATTATTTCTTATCCTTTCAACGGTATATTTTTCGTGCGAATAATGCAATCCTTTTTTTTGCTGGTTGTTGTTGCTAGGCTACGAAGAGAGATCGGTTCAGAGTGACATCATCAGCCCTAAAACGATGTAATTCGTCCCGGAGTGAGAAAAACGATTCGATCGTCCGTCCAAACTCACGGGCTCCGCATTAAAATCCGCAAAGAAAGACGGCCCTGATGTTCTAACCCCTAGAAGGGCCCGTCGCCGTGGTAACGAAGTCTATTATTGAGAGCAAATTTGTTACGTTCAAAATAGAGCTAAGCTTAAGTGAAGCAGTGAAATTTAACTTAAATTAACTAAATTTAATGTAAAGTTATGCAAAAACGAGTCATTCCACACCATTTGGCCACGTTTTTTCGTCCTTTTTGGCCTCCGAACGGACAGAAAGGGGCACTAATGCAGTACCTAGAGAGAACGTGCATCATAAAACCTTACAGAAATATGCAATTAAGCATGGATTTCACATAAAAAGCAAAGAAAAAGTGACAATCATTATCTGTGAAGAGTTAAATGCTATTAAATGGGCTAAAGTGAAAGCAATAACAAGCAAAATGACCTTCAAACATGAAGGGTGGAGAGTCAGAAAGGCGTTTATGGACTCTATTTGTGAAACTGCTTAAGCAGGATCTTTATCTACGACGGCAGAATTGAGGGTATAATGGGTTTGTCAAAGTGCTGCTTGTTGCCAGTAAACGAGGCATTACTGCCGTCACGGGGGGAAGAGTGTTTTTATGCTCACCTGAGCGGAGCTGCTTGATTCGCCCGTTGCTGCTGTTGATGTCCACGGGCAGGAAGTCCTTGAACCAGGAGATCTCGGGGTCGGGGTGACCGCTGGCGGCGCAGAGCATGGTGGCGGTGCGAGTTCGCTCCACGACCTTCAGCTGAGGACCCATATCGATGTTGGGGAAGCCAGGAGGAATCTCGTTCTCTGCAACAGAGGAAATACAAAGGGCTCAGAGAGGCGAGTAAGGCTGGAGGATGGAAAGATTCCTCTTATTGGACGGTTTCCAAAAACGGCTGGGAGCATCCTGACCAATCACAGCTCCAGAAGAGTTTCTGACCACTCCACGTGAGCCAATATATCCCACTATATCCCATCGAGCAGCAGAATTCGTGAAAAAAAAAAACGATAAATGGCGATAGTCACTTTCACTTTCACACACTGCCTATGCGTTCATATATGTGAAACTGAAAGTGACTATTCACTTTCACGCAGCAAACAGTGAACCGCAACAAAATGCATCCTCTGTGTTCAACCCACACACAGTGTAGCAGTGGGCGGCCATATCCAGCACCCGGGAAGCGGTGATGGGGACGGTACCTTGCTTTTATATTAAATTTTCAGTGTAGATATTCCTCTCCATTATGAGTCCTTTATTCTCATTTTGCTTTGAAATCAGAATCAGGACAACTTCACTGATCAGGCAGAAAACTGCTTGTTCCAGCTGCACAACCGGACAGTCAGAGCCGCCAGCAGACACAAAGAACAACGTAACAATAAGCAAATAAACAGACAGAACTAAAATAGATGACTTTTTTAATCAAATATACCACTATCGTGACTCTGTGAAGTACTGTGTTTTATAAAACTCCTACATACGCTCGACACTGTCTGTAAACTGCTGCGTGGACCCTACTCTGTAACGGTAGCTGGTAAAGACTCTCCAGCCGAACGTTTCTCCAGGTACATTATTTACTCCCATCATATTGCACGCAAGGGAAAGATATTGCACCGAAAATCCAGAAAGCTATTGCACATCTATAGTTAAAGAAAAAAGTTATTGCACAGAGCTCGTGTCCCAAACGTGTGTTTCTGGAACCGTGAGCTGTGACGGATCCTGCAGGTCGTGACCCTTTGAATCTGAAACCATTAAGGAGCACGTTAACGGTTCCTCGGGCAGTTTCCTTTCCTAAAGCAAAGTGAAAGTGACTATCTTGTCATTGTGAGAGTAAAGCGCGACGAAATGCAGCCTCCGCTTCTAACCCACACGCAGTGTGCGGACAGCACCCGGGGAGCAGTGATGGGCATGGTACCTTGCTCAAGCGTCACTCAGGGCAACATACTGGTCTGGTCTAGTGATTAGGGACTAGGACGCAAGATCAGAAGATCGAGTTCGAATCCAGGACCAGCAGATCACCCCGAGGTACCCTTGAGAAAGGCACCGTGTTCGTCACTGCTGCCCGGGCGCTTTAGGGTTAGAGTTCCTCGCCCAAGCTTCCGTAAGATCACGCGCTGGTGGTTCAGCTCAGCGTTAAGGAGCACAGCGGTGAAGGTTTGTTGGTGAGATACAGAGCCAGAGCTGAATTCGCCGACTATAGAAATGATCAAATTTAAAAACATGAATTATCAGAGCAAAAATTTTCAGATTTTAAGGGTTTGGCTTTAGTAGGGATGAACATGAAGTGAAGGTGAAAGTGACTATGTGTCACGGTGAAGCACAAAAGCATTGGGCAGCCATATCCAGCCCCCGGGAGCAGTGATGGGAACGATACCTTGCTCAAGGGTACCTCAGGGCAACCTACTGGTATGGGATTCGAACCCACAACCTGATCCTGGGACCTAGTCCTTAAACACTAGGCCCATACAGCGCTACTACTGAGCCCCTCCTTTCTTTATATTTCCCTGCAAAAATATTATTTCCTCCATTAAATATAAACGCAGTAACCAAACGATACACGGTGCCTAAAGCATCTTGTAGCGGTTCCACTATAGTGTGAAGATACAGAAGATCCATTATTATCGGTATATATCAGAAATACAATGCAAATGCAAAAATACACACAGTCTTATTTATAATTCCAGCAGCACTCTTTTTTGCACCTTTTTTTTTTCTTTTTTTTTTTTGTAGGTGTTGCCACTACAGGACCTTCCTGTAAAGAACCTTCTTTGTAAATGACGTGTGACTTCTCTTCACAGTAAAGAAGCGGTTATTCTTCGCAGACTTACTTTAAAAGGATAAAAAAAGAAAAGATTCTGAGGAAGTAAATGTGAGCCATAAATGTAAGGATAACGACGTGTCTCATTAAGATGTAAAAGAAGCAACGAGCAGCCCTGCACCTTTAGAGCCGCGAGGAGAACTGCCTGTTCTCGCAGAACGCTCGGCCTTTGTGTGTGTGTGTGTGTGTGTGTGTTAGTGTGTGTGTGTGTGTATGCATATCACAAAGGTCAACCACCTGCTCGAGTTCTACATCTATATTTTGCATGTTGATCTGCTTCTGAATGACAATAGAACTGCATTACCTCCAGCAAGAAGAGCCTGAACAGACAAATAAAGAAGACACGGGACATAAGTTGACCCCGCCGCCGAGTTTGTTTACTCCCTGCATGCAGACATGTCACATCTCAGGTTCTGAAGCTGGGTGCGCGCGAGGAACTGTGGACAGAGACACAGGAGGACGTCCAGCTTTTGAACGGCGAAGTGTCTCTTGTATAGCGTCCTTCCAGTTTTCACTTTTAATAGTTGGTGATTAGAGCCTTTCTAGAATGAAAATATAGCTTTTATCAATGTACCGCTCATTTTCTGAGCCGCTTGCCCTGATTAGGACACCCAGAGTGGTCCCATAACCCAGAGGTCGAAGGATCCTCTTCTAGCAACACCTTGTGGGCCAGGGGTGGCCTAGTGGTTAGGGAGTTGGCCCCAAGATCAGAAGGTCACGGGTTCTAATCTCTTATCAGTAGGTTGCGCTGTGGTACCCTTGAGCAGGGTACCGCCCCAGCACTGCTCCCTGGGTGCTTTCAATAGCTGTGTAGGTTAAATGGTTTGGTCTTCCTCTTTCCCTGGCTGCTCCTGAACACGTCCAAATCAAGGCAGTCTCACTTCTCTGACTGTCTCCAAGCTGAGCTGTTGTAATACACTCGTTTCTAACGCTGTCCGTCCCAATTACAAATAATTGGCAAAACTCCTAAAATGCGTTAGGACAGAAGTAAGGAGTCTGTAAACAGAAGGAGCAGAAAGTTCTGATATGTGGGTTTAAATGTAAAATAAATGCTCAGATACCTGAAGCCTGCACGAAGGTTTTTGAACTTCTTCACTTCCCACCTCTGCTGTAAAGTCAATTCAGCGAGAACGACATCTGAGGTTCGGTGCTCGGCACAGATCCACACTGAGCAGATGCAGGTGTGTGTGAAAGTTAAGATACGAGGTGGAAGGTTTCCATAACAACGTCTAAGGGCACGACTACAAAAAAAAGCTCTACTTTCTTCCTAGAAAGCACTGCATCGCTTGCTTCTTTCTTTTCCCTCCTCTATCACCAGAAATTCACTTTTTCCAAAGGCAACGATGAAGATCTGATGAAGATCTTTCCCCACAAACCATCGATCTGCCAGAACATTGCAGGAGCCTTGAAGCCCATGTAGCTTACAGAGGATGAAAGCCATCATCACATGCTCTTCTTAAACCATCTGAAGATCCTCAGGAACATCTGGCAAACTTGCTTATGGTCACTGACTCTGGAGAGCCCACCTCACCCGAAATTCTCCCGTCCCAACATACGACATCCTGGTAATTGTTTCGTTTGAGAACAACCCACCCTCTAAGATCAACCTCCCTGCGAGGTCGGTTTTTGGAAGTAGCCGTGGCCCAGCGTTTAGGAACTAGGCACCACGATCAGAAGGGTTCAAATCCCAGACCAGTAGATTACCCTTGGGCAAGGAACCGTCCCCATCACTGCTCCCCAGACGGTGGATGTATAAACGGTAAATAGTCACTTTTACTTCACTTTAGATCAAAACGGATGTTGGACACAGAATGAGGTGTGAGATGATTAAGGCCTGAAGTTGGCACCATGCCAGTTGTTGGGGTAAAACCTCCATCACTGGGGACTGACACATTTATACTCCCAGCATGTCTTAACTGGTTATACTGGGGCGGTGTTTCCTTCAAACCCCCATTCAGTGCATGTTAAAGTCAAGTTTGGTTACTAAGCTGAATCATAGCGAGGGGGAAAATCCTGCAGAAACGTCTCACTCTGTCTCCAGCGTCTCCCTGGTTGCTCATCAGACGCAGGTTCTGTCACAGATGGGAGCTTAAGCTGAAGAGCCTGCCAACAGTAGTCTTATTGTTTCCCTGGAGTTGTTATGACAAGTGAAGCATTCGGCCAGTAATTGGGCCGCCATCTTGCAGGAAACCTGGTAGAAGAATCTGAAAGGCCCTGGATGGTCCAAAGGCAGGAGCAGAAAGCCTGGCGGATGAGCTTCAACAGCTGACTAACAGTGTGTGATGTTGTAGAAAATACAGTTGCTAAAGATACCCTGGACTGAAGTGATATCTACGTTGGCGGTAATAAACGAGCATGTTCTTCTCCAACTCCGCCACTTTAGAATGAAGGTTCCTCAACAGTTCTCAGTTCTTCAGACTCTGAAGAAGCAAAAGTTTATGGCAAGAGCGCATCTAAATGGAATTCCTGAATGATTCCTATTTGCCGAAATCGAGGGCAGATTTCATAAATTCGCACTGGCGTAAAGTGAAAGTGAAAGCGACAGGCTGCCATTGTGAATACCCAACACAGCGAAAACAACGCAACACCCAGCGCCCGGGCAGCAGATCTGGGGTTGGTACCTTGGGTCTGGTACTCGAAGCCACCTTCTTACTGAACCACTGCATCAGAGTATCGCCACACCTAGTCAGAAACACGACCCCTGATTGGATTAGACACCCATGAGGCCGTGGGATTGCTAATGGTGGCTAACAACCATGCAAACAACATTATCTGCTTCCAACGCAGAGAAGCGGATCAATAATCCTAGAAGACGATCAGTGTTGGGTTTGCTTTCCAAAGTCCAATAAGACAGTGATGTCCAAGGCTGGATTACAGGAGGGACACCATCCTGTGTGGCCTTATTAGAAACGGCACAGCTCGACCCTTTGGGCCGATGTTACAATCCATGTCGGACTGGGATGGATAATAAATTCTGTCTCCAGCGAGTGAAAGAGTTTTTTTTTTCGCCTCTGTTGGACACATAATGCAACCGGCTGTGTTAATGGAAGCCTATCTTGTTGGAAAAGGGCAAAAGAGTCACAATTACACAAAATCTTGATCTCACGCGGTGTCAAATGACGGCGTACGCAGGTCGAGACTCGTGTCCTTTGATAACAAAAACCAGCGCAACCTGACGGCTCACCGAGAAACAGCTTTTGAGCGTCTCACCGCTCACCTTTTAACCCTCACGGGTTTGACAGAATGCAAAGGTGGCCGACAGGTTTTAGAAAAGGGTTCCAGGCGTTTCATTATCGGCGTCTACATTCATGCGTCATTTCAGAGCAGCGGGACGGGGCCTGTCCATAGCAGCGCTTTCATAAAGGGCTTTTATTGCGACTCTTTTCACTCTTTTGAAGCAAATTTTCTTCGCTGTTAAAACAATGTTTGGTTTTTGAACAGGCGGACGGGTTTTCAGTCTAATAAATTAAGGGGCAGCGGTGGCCTCGTGGTTAGGGACTAAGCACCAGGATCTGAAGGTCGTGGGTGCGAATTCTGGACCACTAGGTTGCCTTGATGTACCGATGAGCAAGCTACCGTCCCCGTCACTGCTCCACGGGTGCCTGATGTATGAATGGCCCCTGCTGCACGATGTGTGTGGGTTAAAAGCAGAGAAGTACTTTTGTTGTGGCTCACTGTCTGCTCACAATGACAGACAGTCACTTTCACTTCACTTTCACTTCGCTAAAAGGCAGGGCTCGATTCACAGTAACGCTGCCTTGTCGTCCCCCAGGCGCCAGTGTCCTCCTTTCTGAGAAAAGTCCACAGTTGCCGTTGAAAGACAGTGTTCGATGAGAGTTTAGAGCTCCTACAGATGGAAGTCTATTGTCTCATCTCTCTGAGGCCAAGCTTTTTCACAAAAAAATAAACAAAATCATGAGCACAGCAGCAGATCTCTCTTGTAGACAGTTCAGGGGAAGTAAAAGAGACAGTTCTCCCCAAAGTGGTTCAGCTCGTTTCTCACCATCTGAGGAGTTCATCAGATGAATATGTTGGCAGATATGAAAGGGAGGAGATCTGGAAATGGAGAAGGTGCCATCAACACACAGAGATACAAAAGAGACCCAGCAGTAATGACCTGCACAGACCTGCTTCCACTCCCAATCAATCAAATCGCCCATATTTTCATCAGAGAGCCGTCTGCCAAAGGGTGAGGGCTCTGGTGTGAAGTTGTTGACGGGGGGAAGGAGATGAGGACGGGGATGCAATTTGCCGACATAAACACACATCAGAGTTTCCAGTACGTTAACAAGGAGGACGTTTTTTTTATCCTTTTGCACACACACACACACGCACTGACACACTCACACATATACATACATACAGCACTGTGCAAAAGTTTTAGGCAGGTGTGAAAAAATGCTGTAAACAGAACGCTTTCAGAAATATCAATAATGATTGTTTATTTTGATCAATTTACAAAATGCAAAGTGAGGAACAAAAGAAAAATCTAAATCAGATCAATATCTGGTGTTTCTACCTTTTACCTTCAGAGCAGCATCAGTTCTTCTGGCCCCACAGAGCCCTGATCTCAACATCATCCAGTGTGTCTGGATCACATGAAGAGACAGAAGGATGTGAGGAGCTACATCCACAGAAGATCTGTGCTCAGTTCTCCAAGATGTTTGGAACGACCTACCAGCCGAGTTCCTTCAAAAACTGTGTGCAAGTGTACCTAGAAGAATTGATGCTGTTTTGAAGGCAAAGGGTGGTCACACCAAATATTGATCTGATTTAGACTCTCTTTTGTTCATTCACTGCATTTTGTTGATTGATGAAAAGAAATGATCAACACTTCCATTTCTGAAAGCGTTCTTTGTTTACAGCACTTTTTCACACCTGCCTAAAACTTTTGCACAGAACTGTATGTATATATATGTGTGAGTGTGTGAGTGTGTGAGTGTGTGTGCGTGCACAGCACAGTGTATATATATATATATGTGTGTGTGAAAAACTCATTTTATACAACATCATGTGAGTCGCCACATTCGTCTCATTTGGGATTTGGAGTCTGGCTTGTGCTCACACTGAGCTCGTTTCCCTTTAATTACTGCTAAACGAGTGAAAAAGGGCGCAAGATTGCAAGAGACCAGTGAGAAAACCTCCTACATTTGATGTTTCGTATAACTCTGTTATGGTTAATAAACTGTTGCCTATCAGGCTGTGGGCAGTTCGGGGGTTTTAAATCCTCTGAGTGAAAACCCATCATTATTAGAACGTGCACGAACTCCCTGAAACACAGCGGAGAACCTGACGACTTGCACTATTCTGGGCCGCTTGCTTCCAGGTAGGCAAGTGTTAATGAATGTGTGCAGTGGGGCGGTGTGTGTGTGTGTGAGTGTGTGAGTGTTTGGCATGGATACGGTGGGAATAGACAGCAGTGTGATAAAAGAAAAGGGGGGAGGGGTTGAGAGGGATTTCACATGCCAACCTCCTGCCAGCTTCAATTACCACGGTGACTGGAGCATAGCGTGCAGGGCGATGGGTCTAATCAGAACCCCGCTGAAAAACGACCAGCCTCCAACCTCAGAGCCCAACATAAAACCGGCCCAAGACACACCAGAACCACGGCTGCTCTCTAGGAACAGAGAAGAACCCACGGCAGATCTTAGGCCTGAACATAGAGAATGGAGCACTTTCAGATTCAGATGTGTGTGTGTGTGTGTGTGTGTGTGTGTGTGTGTGTGTGTGTGTGTAGGGGAGCGACGCTCTCCAGCTACAAATATTTAACCAAGAGCGGAGCGAAGGTCACGTAGCTGAAGATCATTAACCTCTCAGTACATAAAACGTTTCTGGTTAAAGTACAGAATTAAAGTAAAAGTAAAAAGTACAGGAATGTACTGAGAGTATAAAGTAAAAAGTACAGGAATGTACTGAGAGTAAAAAGTAAAAGTACAGGAATGTACTGAGAGTGTAAAGTAAAAGTACAGGAATGTACTGAGAGTGTAAAGTAAAAGTACAGGAGTGTACTGAGAGTGTAGAGTGAGACGTGTCTCCTCTGAAGGACGTCTGGAGCGTCTGTCTGTGCTGAAAGTGAACTGAATCTCACTCCATATTAATAGAATTAAAGACTATTAAAGCCTCGAACTTCAACTCCAATAAAAACAATCTACTGAAAATAATCCACATGAACTTCACCGCTTCACTTTCATCACCGTCTCTACTAGTTCTCCATCACGGACACACACTCCACACACCCTGAACTCCACCGTCCACTCTCCCTGTCCTCTCTCTCACTCTCCTTCACTGTCCTGCACCGATGGACACAGAGGGACGTCCTTTCTGCTTTTTTTGGTGTCCATTTAGTCTGAGACGGTCTGGATGTTGGGAAGGTGAAGGAGAATAAAATAATGGAGGATCAACTCCAATGTTCAGAGTAAAGTAAGAAGTTCTGAAAATGGAAGGACAGGACAGGATTTGAGTTCAAAGGCTCTTTTAGAAATGACTTCTAAAAGTCTCGGTACCTCATCGTCCTCAGAAAATCGGTTCTTGGTTCTTCACCTGGTGCTTATTCACACAGAAATACACCTCAATCACATAAAACACGAATAGCTGAGCTCGCTACATGGACGGCTGCTTCATTCAGAGCCCACGTGCTCATCTGCCTGATAACTTTCACATCAAAGTAGCTCCTCTGAAGGAAAGAGGAGGGAAACGGAGAGCGGTCCTTCCTGTCCTGCAGCCCCTCCTCCTGTACAGTCAATAAAAGCACACAGGTGAGGATGGGAAGTGTTTTATGGGGGTGCTGTGGCGGTCGGCGTCCCTGCCGCTCGCTGTTTATCTGAACTGGTTGTGGGGAAAGACGTGTAATGCAAGCCGTGACCTTTCAAATAATACACTTTTTCTATCTGAGCAGAATATTCAGTCTCAGTTCCTGCAGACAAGCACTTAATCAATACTGTCCAGCAGATCCTGTCTCTCCATCCCTCTCTCTCTCTCTCTCTCCATCCCTCTCAATCTACATCTCCCTCACCTCTAAATACTTCTCTCCATCCTCTCTCTCCCCCTCATCATCCCCCCTCTCTCCACCTCTAATTACTTCCCTCTCTCTCCCTCCATCCCCTCTCTCTCTCTATTTCTATCTCCCTAAATACTTCTCTCTCCACATCTCTCTTTCCCTCTTTCTCCGCATCTCCCTCACCTCTACATACCTCCCTCTCTCTCACCTGCACACCCGTTGTTTTTCACCTTGCTCTCGCTCACCTCTACATAATTCCCCCGCTCTCTTCCTCTTTTTCCTGCTCCTTGTGCTCTCTCTCTCCTCTCTCAGCCCTACAGACCTCTCTCGCTCACACCTATACACACACCTCTCTGCATCTCTTTATATTACCCAGCCTCACTCTCTCCCTCCCCACCTCTGCCTACTTCCTTCACTTCGTCTCCCTATTTCGCTCCTCTGCACACACCTCTGTCCATATCAGCATCTCTCTCTCTCTCTCTCTCTCGCCTCCCTCAGTCTTCAGTATGATCTACAGCTCTGCCACAGAGGTGCAGCCTTTATTTATGCCGGCACGCTTTGTACATAACAGCACATGTGACCCATTACCACCGCCGAAGGGTGGGCCGCTAAATCTACTCCGCCGGAGAAACCCAGTCACCTTGAGCTCTGACAATTGTGTAAAAAATCACAAGGTCCACGAGGCAACTCAATCAGATTAAGACCCTCTGCAAGCTCCCCGGAGGAAGCAGTTCGGTTTTACATCGCCTGCCGAGCATTCGCAGCTAACGAGCTTCTCGCAGTGTAATTAAAGGGCCTGTACTCAACTTTTCTCCTGGATGTTTCCTGGATGTCATTTCCCCCAGAGGTGCAGTGGGACGTCTGGGTGGCTTTAACCCAAACCAAACATAATCCGTTTCACATGAAGCTCTTTCATCCCATCTGTGCTGGTGCTACTGCGCCTTTAAGACTTCTATATGTAAAGCTCTGTTCCGATTGGCTACTTGCTCATGCTGCACAGAACAGTTTACACTCCCTGTAACTTCGGCGTGAAAGCCTGAAACTGCTGTGGCGGCTATGAACAAGCATTCCTTGTTGTGACAACACAAAAACAACGACTTCAGAACAGGCGGAGACTTGTGGACTGAGCTGTGAAGCCACTTCATTTTGAATCAAATTTTGTTTTAGTTCAAATCATTTTGTTTGTCGACTGAAAATAACGGACCATTTCAAAGCCTAATCAGTGAAAGGTTTACAGTTTATATATATTTATATATTATATATACATGTGCAAAAGTCTTGAGCCCCTCATTCCTTCATATTTTGCTTCCAATCTGACAACATTTCTGGTGAGGAATGGTTCTCCAGATCTTCCTGAAGGACAGTGTTGTTGTCTCTCATGTTCAGTCCAGTCTCTGTACCTGAGCAGTTTGATAGTTCTGTGTTGGTTAATCCTCACAGTGTTCTACGTCTGAACCTTCAAGCAGAACAAAGCGTCTAACTTAAGACAGGAAGCAGCAAAGAAACAGGTGCTGATGATCAGGACGGTGATTACTATGAACCTTGGGAGGAAGCGCAAACCTGATATTTGCAGAGAGCTGATCCAGCCTAACTGTTGTAGACGCTTTAATGTGGGAAGCTTGAACATGGCAGCTTTGGTTAATTAAATCCCTGTGTGACAGGTCTAACTTACTCTTTCAGTCTGAGAGACCGAACAACGGCGAGATCAAACGAATCCGAGGCAGCTAGCATTAAGACTTTGTTAAAAGAGCAGAACGAGGCACGCTAATCAAACAGCAAAGCCCGGCGACACTCCTGTCATCATCTGTGACGAAACTCACAAAGCAGCGGAGTGACAGAAGCACTTGAAAGTCCATGAAATTGAGCTCCCTCCTTTATCTGCAAAGGATGCTCGCAATTAAGGAAGGGCGAAGAGCTGTTACTGTTTCTGAATGCAGGTGGCACGCTCTGACGTGGAGAACTACGGGTACGAACTCTACGACATAAGCGTTTTTCCCTCCATTCACCAATCAGATCAAAGAAAGTGAAAGTGACTATTCTTGTCATTGTGAAACACGGCACAGCGTGAACCACAACGAAATTACACCTCTGCATTTTACCCATACACTCACACATGTGCAGCAGGGGGCAGCTATTGAAAACACCCAGGGAGCAGTGACAGGGGTGGTACCTTGCTCAAAGGTGCCTCAGGGCAACCTACTGGACTGGGATTCAAACCCTTGACCTTCTGATCCAGTGGCCTAGGCCCTAAACACTAGGCCACCACTGTCTAAAAAGGCAGAATTCCTTAGCTTCTAGTCCTGGAATTTGATTGGTGATGCTTGGTGGACAACCAACCAATCAATTTGGTACAATAGCAGTGGTTACGCAATCCAGACACCTGATGACCCATGTCTCCAAAGTGGGGTTTTATTAGAGGAGCTTGTGTCTCTTTTGCTGCTCCGACAACCTTCTAGAAAGGACGTTTTGCTGTCAGGGTTTGTCCACTTTGGACATTATATGCAGAAGTGAGGTCTAGTACTGATGTAGGATGTCACATGACTGAGGTCTCCAAGGGAACTGAAGTGAAAGTGGAAGTGACTACATAGTCACTGTGAAGCACAGCACAACAAAACGCACCCAAACATGCAGCTATATACAGTGCCCGGGGAGCAGTAAAGGGTATGGTACCTTGCTCAAGGGTACCTCAGGGCAACCTGCTGGTCCAGGATTCAAACCCATGACCTTCCAATCCTGGAGCCCAGTACCTAAACACTAGACCACCGCTGCTCCATACACTACAGGTATAAGTCCATAACCCCTGGTTAAGTGGAGGTTTTCCGTTCGACTGTTCTTCTGTAAAACATTAGAGTATGAAGTGGTTAAAATCTGCCACCTTTCTCCTGGGACAACACACTTGGGGTTTAAAATTGGACCTCAAAGACAGTCGTGTACGCTTAACTTATTTGTATCTTCACAAAAACTCTTCGCATAGGAACCATTTTTTGACAGAACCACTTGTGAGATCCCTAAATGGATATTTCTTGCAAGATCTTGCTTTGGGTCTCTATATAACTTTGTGTACTAATTAAAAGTATTTTGTCCCAGAACTGTCTATCCAAGAACGATTAAAAAACCCTTTCCGTTTTAGAAGTGCACAAGGAAGCCTTGAATTCCCACTGAGCAGCGTCCTGACTGCTTCATCGCCTGGGTGTCTTATCTGCCTGCTTCAAAGCTGCACGGTCTTGAAGGTCGTCCAAGGGCACTCATGTTACACCACAGATCTACAGCGACTGGCCTGTTTGTTGGCAGGTGCGAACTGCTTCCATTAGCACTTCTGGAGGACAAGACTACAGAAGAGCCTCAAAAACAACACGGGGCTTGTAAAGTGTGACCAAAATATTGTTTCTTAGTCGTCAACGGCGATACTGACCTTGGCGATAACTATTAAAGTATAAAGGCCTGGAAGGATCTCCCCATCATATCCAAAAGTTTGTAGACACTGCTCCTCGTTTCTTCAGGGTTTTCAAACCCTGCAAAGCAGCCTCTTCTTGGAAGGCATGATGTTATTCTGAGGATTTGATTGCATGAGGGCATCAGTGAGAAGAGGTGCTGATGATGGATGATTAGCTCTGAATTATAAGTATATGTAAGGATTTGTAATTGGTCCAGATCTGGAGACCACAGCCGTAGAGAAACCACTTATGGGTCTTTCGGTAGTAAAAAAAAAATAGTCTCGTAAGTGAGATATGAGGGGGAAGAACCTTTTTAAAGTTTGAAGGACCTCCATATAGTTAACAGTTCTGAACTAATTAAAGTTTTTCCTGCCTGTCCAAGGACCAATTAGGAACCCTTTTTTGTTTTTAGACATGCACGTCAAGGGAGTCAAAGCCATGAATTCCCACTGAGCAACGGCCTGACTGCTTCCATGCCTTTGATCCTTATCTGCTTGGGTCAAAGTGATCCCAAAGGTATTGGATGGTGCGCAATCTCCAACACCCCGACCCTCCATTCACTCATTATCTGGATATTTCTTGGACGTGTTCCTTTAGTCTTCATTCTCGTTGCCAAACACAGATAGTGTGGACAATGGTGGCCTAGTTTCTAGGGGCTGGGCCCCAGTATCGGAAAGTCATGGGTTTGAATCCCAGGCCATGACAAATAGTCACTTTCACTTCACTTGAATGATTTCATCCGTGTCGATTCCACGCGTCTGAGCATCGCAAGAAGCTGAAGGCTGCAGACGATCTTTCCTTGCCAAACCAGGCCATATTATTTCTCCAAAGTCCTTGAAGCTTGAAGCGGTAGATGCGGCTCCAGACAGCAGGTGAGCGATTCTAGCCGGCCATATTGCGCGAGTCCTTGGGAGAGGCTCCTCTTGACAGCCGCCGTTTGTAACTGTCATGCGGCTTATGATCAACAGCGTCGGGCTGCGGGCCAGCAGATGGTGGGAGAAATTAAACTTGTGACACAGAGCTCTGGCTGGAGCTGGGGAGGCAGTTAGGGACCACACCTGTAGGTGCACCACTTTAGGTTGAGTTTCCCACGTCAGGCTCGGATTTTATCGCATGAGAACGAGTTCAGGCTTGACGCAGGAATGAGTGCGAGCTTCCGGTGGAAGTGTTTATTTTAGTCACCCGCATGGGGGTTTAACGGTGGTGCGTTTACTGTAAAGTCAATTGTTTTGCTGCGCTGTCACTGTAACCATAATTACATTGTTGTTATGTCTAATGGACAGGTTTGAGTCAAACCCCTGTGACCCTTTGAAGTCTAGACAGTATTACTTACAAAAGTCTGAAAGGACTGAACACTGGACCATAAAATAATCTTGAAAACAATCATCCTCGTCAAACAGGGCACTCTTTTGCAACCTCTCGCTCAATCTATTCCTGAGCCGCTTGTCCTAATTAGGGTCACGAGGGTGCTGGAGTCTGTCCCAGCTCTCACAGGGCGACACACCCTGGACAGATCACCAAAACATGAGGGTAAATACACACACTAACACCTAGGGGTCAATTTATCATCTCCAGTCCAACTGATGTGCAGGTCTTTGGACGGTCTTTGAAACCAGAGCACCTGGAGGAAACACACACAGACATGGGGAGGACATGTCCTCTCCACGCAAAAAGGACCCAGACCATCCCGCCTGGGAATTCAGGACCTTCTCTCTGTGGGGCGACCCACTGCACCACCATGCCACCCTTCAAATAAACAGATAAGCCCAATCTAAAACTCTGAAGGAGCTCCACGGGGCTGATATTTTCACTGTTTAGCTGCTGCCTCTTTAACTGAATGCAGAAAGCTGAGCCTAATAAAGTCAGTTTACCTTTAAACCAGTTTACCATCAGTTCCATCTGTAACACCTTCAGCCACATGGTGAGCTTCCCTAATCTTTGCTTCATGGAAAAATAATGGATCGGAACATTTTCAGGGGGTGAGATTTTGGTTGAACCCTTGATTTTCTCGTTTGCTATGCATTCAATTGAAAGGACACACTTAAAGTAGCACCAGATTTACATATTTAATGTAATCTGTCTAGTCATGCCTTTTAACCACACATAAATGATATGACAGCTTAAAAACAGAGTGCATTTACATTCTTTAAGAAACAATGAGGGGATGGTTAAAACGAAGGGAAAGGGACACGCAGGCTTTAGGGACAGGGACAGAGACAGTGTAATGCCCGTTCATTATTCTCAGGGTTTTATGTGTGACAGAAGGAGAATTTTGCAGCATTTATGCAGGACGGAAGCTGTCCTCACTCGCCAGCCTCTTGAAATATGTATGACTTGTATTATGTAGCACTCATTTGTTGCCTCCTGGGCAGGAAAAAGCTGTAAGGCATGCCAAACATATAGAGCTCTTTCTGGAAAACGCTGACTCTATAATTTGTTTTACTGACACTGAGCACCCACTGAAATCTCCCAGATTACTCTCCGCGCTGCACGTAATGCGTATCAATTGTGTTGTTGGGTTGTGTACCGGCCTGACAGGCAGGCCATTCAGCTGTGGGTGAAAATAGCCATGAATGCTCTACAAGGGAATAAAGAACGGAATAACAAGCAAGTTCAGGAGCACAGCACTAATCAATCACTCATACACCCTCCCCCGGGGCATTGTGGGTAATCATCTATGAAAAGGAGGTTTATCTGCTTGCCCAGCAGGTCGTAGAAAGCGGAAATGTTTGCCACCCATGACGTCCTACTCATAATTGACTATTGATTTTATTTCAGCTCAATCTACTAGCCTTTTTTCATTGTTATTATTATTATTATTATTATTTATCATCATCATTATTATTATTATTAGAGATATCAGGTCACTTATTCCAGCCAGTCATTCAAACGTGTCCCAGAACTAATAAGGTGAAAGGCAAAGAAATACCCTGAACAGGCAAAGAGTCCATCTGAAAATGTTTTCATTATTATTGTTGTTGTTGTTGTTTTTATAGTTATTATTAGGCAGATCTACTATCCCATTCGGTTGTGATAATAAAAATAATTCTTTAAGACACTCCATATTAACATTTCCATCCCCACAAGTGAAAGAAGAAGCAAATGAGCTGCTTTCTGATCTTCTGTCATTAGATATCGTTCCACCAGGACACAGAAAGTCATCATGGAAGTCAGTGCACCCCAGAGGACGTCATTTTTCCACAGAAGAAGGGGGCTGAGGGTTGGAGGATGAAGATAAGAGGGAAAGTGGAATGTACCATCAAAGACATTTTCTCAGCCAAAAGGAAGCATCTCGTCTTCTGTCTCTGCAGCTCTGCTTTAGTGCGTCAGTGCTGGTGGGGGGTTGAACAGAATATGGCTGGAGCTTCATTCTGCGCTGCTGTGTTTCATCAAAATCACACTCAGTCCGGCACTGGGATGTGCCGAGCAGCATGAAATGAGCTTATCTGTAAAGGATGGCTGTCCTGCTGTCCTTCGTTGTACAGGTGCAGTCCCGGTCCAATTAATCCTGCAGCAGTTAGTCAACAACACTGATTAGCTGCTGTAGGAACAGGTCATTTACTGCAATGATACACAGCGAAAGCGGGGACATGGCTCATTTTAAAAGTCCTCTATGCTCTATAATGTTCACATGACCAAAGCGGCCATTCTGACAGACCGCAATACACATCAGGAAGTGTAGGGGGCAGCACAACTTCAATTATTTCAATTTAAAAGTCCTCCACAATGCTCTATTACGTTCATGTGACCCACGCGTTCATTCTGACACATTGCATCACACAACAGGAAGTGTAGGGGGCGATATGATATCTTATGTTGTACATTTTTATTTTTTTTAAACAATTTTAACCATTTTAAACATTTTCAAACATTTTTTGCAGTGTTCATATGAGAAACATAATCACTTTAAAGCACTACAGGAAGTAAGTACTTCTCTTTTTCTGCGCTATTCTTTTGTTCTGGCATGTCTGGCGAAGTAGTGCCCACCGTTCCTGCCGCTTCAGTAAAACAATGAGAAAATTTGCTCTAAATGGTTTGGCGGAGTCGAATTGGGTCAAAGTGAATCATAACCCAATCACTCTGAGGTCCTGCTGGTCTGAAGAGTGTCGCAGCGATCACACACTACCTGCTCATGTTATTTTTTCCCATGACGAGCGAGGCAGGAAGCCCGAGGGTTGCTTAAGCGTGAATCAGTGCCGCGGCCGAGGCTCAAGCTTGTCTCTGACGGCAGCGCCGACTAAAGGAACCCCACAAAGATGTAATTACGCTCTTTTTTCCCCCAGAAAGCGCCGTCAGCTTCAACTGCCATCAGAGCGATGATGCTGACACTGATTCGGTGGTAATAAGATTTGAAGAACCTTTCGCAGAAGCAGACGCAGTGACTCAGAGGCATGGTGTGACTCGCCAAGTTCTGAGAAGACTATATCTCCGAAATGGGTCCAACGCTCTAACTTAGCCATGCAGATACTGACAGAGCGGCTGTCTCGCCTTTCCTGACGTCAGAGACCTTGTGAGGAATCTGTGATTGATATAAAGGCTGCTGATGTCAGCCACTTACATATTCTCTCTCACTCACTCATTTTCTGAGCTGCTTGTCTTCATTAGGGTCTGAGTGCGTGCTGGGGCCTATCTCAGCTCATCCAGGGCGAAAGGCGAGGCAACACCTCATTATCATTCACTGGTTTATTTATTTATTTTAACTTGATGAATAAGAAATTCTTTCGCCACAGCAGATCAACTGTCTCCATTTCTTCCTGTCCTCTGCATCTTCCTCTTTCACATCGACCCCCTCCATGTCCTCTCTCACCACGTCCATAAACGTCCTGTCAGCTCCATCCTCAACATCCTCCTCGTCTCTCCTCTGGACACGTCCAAACCAACGCAACCTCGCTTCTGTGACTTTGTCTCCAAAACGTCCAACCTGAGCCGTCCCTCTGATACACGCCTTTCTAATCCTGACCATCCTCGTCCATCCCAACGGAAATCTCAGCATCTTCACCTCCTGTCTTTTCACCAGCACCACTGTCCCCAACCCACATAACATAGCTTGTCTCATTACCGTCCTGCAAAACTTCCCTTTCACTCTAGCGCCTGTCCCTGCCCGATCCACTCCTTTCTCCTCATCAACAAGGCCTCAAAAGAAGAAGAGAAAGAAAAAGAAACCCCAGTAATGTTACGCCGGACATCGCCGCCACCCTCAAAGAAGACGAAAAGGACACACTTTAGTGAGCGGTTAGAGTACATGATCATCAATCAACTTCTCTTTTGTGCCCGTGTTTGTGCCGTGTCGCTGGAGCGAACTTGATGTATTGCTGGGCTACAAACAATAGGCTATAAATAGAGTTCATTCTCCAACCCACCGCATCCTGGGGGCGTCCGGCTCATCCACCTCCGCGGTGGACTTCCAGCTCAGACGACACACTCTGCTTC
>CM029387.1:2781303-2821679 GCA_017165825.1 Hepsetus odoe
CCGAGGCATTAAAGTGGTTCTGCAAACTAAACTAGGCTGTAAGGTTTTAAGCCTCAGCTAATAACTTTTAGTCCATCAGGCGGGAAGGAAAGAGCTGCGCTTTGCGTTCTGGTTTGTGCGTCTCTAATGAAGGAGCAGAATATCTCTATTAGGGTGAAGTCATGCCCCTTTAACCGAAACAGCCTGGAGTCACGAATTATTCAGATAAATTACATTCACATTACAGCATTTGCAGCGCTCTTATCCAGTTCCATGTCCTCGTACAGGGACAGTCCCCCCCTGGGAACCTCGAGGTTAGGGTCTTGCTCAGGGACTGATGGTAGTGCCAGAGGTGGGATTGAACCTGGGGCCTCTGACAGAGTCAGAGCCAGGCCTGCCACCACTGAACCACCTCCACCCTACAGGAGAATCACTGAGCAGTTCAGCTGTACACAAATACACTTTAACCGTTGGAGTTTCATCCAGATCATCACCTTCAGACGGAAAATAAAAAACACAATCGGGCCGAGAGCTCCATTACCAAGCATCTAGACTCCACCAGACGACTTGTCTTTGGAGGAACATGCAAACTGGTCGGGTTAGAACTGAACCCAGACCCTCTCCCGCGATGCGAGAGAGACCGAAGAAAGTGGTACACTACCTTTACATCTCCCGGACCACCACACGTCCCACAGAGCAGCATCCTGATTAGCTGATGTGCCACAGAGTGTGAGGTTTATTTAATGATTTATCTCAGTGTTTAACGCTGATTTAGTGATTTATCTCAGTGTTTAACGCTGATTTAATGATTTATCTCGGTGTTTTAGCGGATTTTGAGTGATTTATCTGTGTTAATGCTGATTTAATGATTTATCTCTGTGTTTTAAGCTGATTTAGTGATTAATCTCTCCAGTGTTTTAAGGCTGATTTAGTATTGATTTAACTCAGTGTTTAAGGCTGATTTTAGTGATTTAACTCAGTGTTGCGCTGATTTGTCGATTAATCTCAGTGTTCTTGCTGATTTAGTGATTTATCTCAGTGTTTAGCGCTGATTTATTGATTTATCTCAGTCTTTGCTGCGGTTAGTGATTTAACTCATTGTTTTAAGGGCGGTTAGTGATTTAACTCGGTGTTTAACGCTGATTTAGTGATTAATCTCCAGTGTTTTAACGCTGATTTATTGATTTATCTCGGTGTTTAATGCTGATTTAGTGATTTATCTCGGTGTTTAAGGTACGGTTGGTGATTTATCTCGGTGTTTAGCAGCTGATTTAATGATTTATCTCAGTGTTTGAAGCTGATTTAGTGATTTATCTCGGTGTTTAGCATTTGATTTAGTGATTTAACTCAGTGTTTAATGCTGATTTAGTGATTTATCTCAGTGTTTAACGCTGATTTAGTGATTTATCTCAGTGTTTAATGCTGATTTAGTGATTTATCTCAGTGTTTGCGCTGATTGATTTATCTCAGTGTTTAAGCATTTGATTAGTGATTTATCTCAGTGTTTAAGGCTGATTTAATGATTTAACTCAGTGTTTAACGCTGATTTAGTGATTTATCTCAGTGTTTAACGCTGATTTAGTGATTTATCTCAGTGTTTAAGGCTGATTTAGTGATTTAACTCAGTGTTTAACGCTGATTTAGTGATTTATCTCAGTGTTTAACGCTGATTTAGTGATTTATCTCAGTGTTTAAAAGGCTGATTTGGTAATTTAACTCAGTGTTTGGCGCTGATTTAGTGATTTATCTCAGTGTTTGGCGCTGATTTTGTGATTTATCTCCAGTGTTTAAGGCTGATTTAGTGATTTAACTCAGTGTTTGGCGCTGATTTGGTGATTTCTCAGTGTTTAACGCTGATTTAGTGATTTATCTCAGTGTTTAACGCTGATTTAGTGATTTATCTCAGTGTTTAAGGCTGATTTAGTGATTTATCTAATTGTTTTATGCCCAATTTACAGACGTTTCTTCATGTTTTTGAGGTTTATTTACAAACTATACAGTGCTCCTAAATCATTATTAAACCCCTCTAACAACGTTCCCTCCTTCAGCGGAGGACATGAAAGGCGCGTGAAGGCAGCCGCCACGGGTTTCAGCAGCGTCTCTGTGTGTGGGGGAGGAATGAGGTAGAAGAGGGCCAGTCTGGACGTTTCTCTTTTGAAGATTACTTGTTGAGCGATCCCTCTTGAAGCTACACCGACCCCACCCCCCGCTGAGAAATAATGGCCCCCCCCCACTGTCCCGAACCATCACGTGGTCATCACACCCTCCGCACCCTGCCCTGCTCTCTCTGGCAGGAGAAGGAAAGCCGAGGAGGTGCGGACACTAGGGAATGGATCGGAAGAACGGGCCGAAAGCACGGCGTGGACGGATTCGGACCGTTTCCATGTGAATCGCACCGGCACGAGACAAAACCTTGCAATATATTTTATTCATTCAGCTTTTCATTCACCACAAATCATTAGCAAGAGGAGATCACAACATCTTTTAGGCTGTTTCAGGGAATCGATCTCCGTTTTAGGGTGATTTGTTCGCCCGTCTCTGCGTTTTAAGCTGATTAGGTGATTTTTCACCGCTGATGAAGTGAAGCACATCTGTCTTTTAGTCCAGTTTAGTGATCAATCTCTGTGCTTCACTCTGATCCTGTGTTTAAATCTGGTTCCTTGATGTATAACTGTGCTTTAGGCTGATTTAATTATTTTAATCTTTTTGCTTGATTTATCTTTGTGCTTGGGGCTGATCTAGTGATTCAAGTCTGCGTTTGAGGCTGATTTAGTGACGTTCCCTCGTCTTTTAGGCTGACTCGTGGGTTTATCTCTGTGTTTAAGCAAGACTTAGTGATGGAGCTCTGTGTTTTAGTTGCATTTTATGATGCATCTCGGTGTTTTGGGCCGATTTTGTGATTTCTCCTCATCTTTTACGTGAAAGTGAAAGTGACTACTCGCCACCGTGCAGCACGGCACACAGTGAACCGACGAAATGCAGCCTCTGCATCATCTCCATCTGTGTGCAGCAGGGAGCAGCCATATCCAGCACCTGAGGAGCAGTGATGGAAACGATACCTTGCTCAAGGGCACTACAGGGTAACCTACTGGTCCGGGACTCAAACCCACGACCTTCAGATTGTTAAGCCTAGTCCCTAAACACTAGACCACCGCTGCCTCTGTGTTCATCATTGTGTATCACCTTGATTTAATGACGTCTCTGTGTTTTAGTCGGATTAAGTGACGCGTCTCTGTCTTTATGTCCGATTTAAGGATGTTGCTTTGAGTTTTAGCCTGATTTAATGACGCATCCTTGTCTTTGCGGCTGTTTAACGGGTCTGTCTCTGTCTTTAAGCGCGATGTTGTAATTCATCTCTGTGATTTAATCTGATTTCGTCATGCACCTCAGTGTTTTAGGCTGATTTGAAGATTTATCTTCATCTTTAGGTTGATTTAGTGATTTATCTTCTTCTTTAGGCTGATTTTGTGATTTATCCTCGTGTATTATCTTGATTCAATGAAGTTTCTGTGTTTTAGTCTGACTTAGTGAAGCATCTCTGTATTTTGGGCTGATTTAGTGACTCAACCTGGTGCTTTAGGCTGATTAAGGCCTTCATCCTGGTGTTTCAGCTTGATGAAGTGATGCTTCTCAGAGTTTTAGGCTGATTTAATAAGTGGACAGTTGATGGGAGGAGGGAGGTTACCTCAAATCTCTGAGAGCTGACTTTCTTCCCTTTCTTCATCCATGTTATCCTGGGTTTGGGGTCCCCCGCCGCCTGGCATACAAACGACGCAACCCCCCCAGAAATCCCAGTCTGGTCCTCTGGAGTCTTGATGAAATTTGGCAAGCCTGGCAGAGAGATGGAGAAAGAGAGAGAGAAGAGAGACTCATTAGTTTATAGATAACAGTTTCCCGCAGTGTGAGGAACCATAAAAGCAAGCCTAACCTTTATGATCTTTGGCATACGCCCACCAGCGAACCCTCACATGTCTTCTGAGAGTTAACATCAATGGTTAAATGGGTTCATGGGGGTCTATTTTGCCTTACCACACTGTCCATGTATCCTTCCACCGTGACTGGGTTTCATTTTAGGCCAAAAGCTTCTTCAAACTCTGGCTAATCAAGGTCTGGTTCATCAGGTCGCCTCTTTATATTAGATTATATATAATAATTTCATGCAGGGATCAGTGAGGGAGCTTGAGACGGCTGGTTCCAGTCACCAGCTCTGTGGACAAAAGTGTCAGAGAGCCCAAAACCAGCCGTAGCGCTTAATGCAAATAAATGAAAAACAGGAACAGAAACGCTCTGGGCTGAAAAGAGGATTCTGTTTTGGAAGAGTGGGCTGCTGTCAGACAAGGTGGGTAAACCGGTTTTTTGTTTTGACCAAACCATGTTGCAGCATGTCACACACACCCAGCACCTCCAACACCAACACACAACCGGTTCCGTGAAAAAAAGTGCAAAAATGAGTGTAAATGAATGGAATCGCTCTCTGTGCCCTATTAACCTGTAATTCTTTTAAACCTGTCGAAAAACCTGTTCATCCAACACTGAGCCACCGCTTCAAGACTGTACCTGTCTCTGAACGCGGCCCAGTTCTAGAATCACTGCTGTTATTCCCAAAAGTTTGGACATCCCTGGTCACATGACCTGTTTGTTGAATCTCACAGATCAGTGCCTTCTGTTCAGTAAATTGTAACACAAAGGACAGTGAAGGACAGTGTTGTTGTCTCTCATTTCCATTCCAGTCTCTGGACCTGAGCAGTTCTCCAGATCTTCCTGAAGAACAGTGTTGTTGTCTCTCATTTCCAGTCCAGTCTCTGTACCTGAGCAGTTCTCCAGATCTTCCTGAAGGACAGTGCTTGTGAACCCCTTTATCTAGAACCTTTAAGGCAGCCTCTCACAGTGAAATGTTCCCATTTTTTTCATTGAATCAACTCGATATGCCAAAGATATGACATAAAATAGTAATTTCGCACCAATGAGCTGATCCCCTACAAAACATAAAGATACGGGGTCTCAAGATTATGTATCGAAGTGATGCATCGCCAGTTTCCACTTTCCCCCCCTCTCATAAACCAGCCTCTGTGGAAACTCCTGTCTGAATCTTCTCCTTCAGCTGCTAAAGCTGTAATTTCCCTCGTATTTATATTTCCCTCAGCAACTTCCCTCTGAATCTGAGCAGCCAACCGCTTCCTCTTTCAGTTCTGACATCAGCAGCAGGGCAGAAAAGTACAGCTGTAATCACAGAGCTTCCTTACGTTTCACAAGGCTGATAATCTTTTGATAACCAACCCCATTAGAGAAGAGCACACACTGTATCCGCTGTTGTGATCCACACAAAGAACGAAGACCACTGTTCTGCCACACGGCTCCGTGACTGAGAGACGAGGCTCCTTTAGAAGGAACTGTACAACATCAGGAAGGTACATGTCGTGTGGTCATGACTTTCTCCCAAAAAACAAAAAACAAAAGCACGTAACTCCACGTAAGGCTTGTTGGTGTTCTGACTAGATCATCTACAGCGGCTGATAAGAAGACATGAAGACATGGTTGTCCAGGACAGGACATCCCCACCACTGGTTGGGGACTAATCCTCATGATCAGAAGGAAATCCCAGAGCAGTCAGCTATCCTGAGGTACCCCTAAGCAAGGTATCGTCCCCATCACTGCTCTCCGGATGCTGGACGTATCGGTGCCCCCTTCTGCATTGAGTGTATGGCCTTGTGGTTAGGGACTAGGCCCCACGATTGCAAGGTCGTGGGTTTGAGTCCCAGACCGGCAGGTTACCCTGAGGTCTCCTTGAGAAAGGTATCGTCCCCAGCATTGCTCCTCGGTAATGGATATGGTTGTGTGTGTGGGAGGAGGAACATCGTCGGGGTTCACTGTGTGCGGCACTGTTTCAGAATCAGTCACTTTCCCTTTAAGAGCCTGTATGTTACCCTGCCCCGTGATGCCATCGCTGCACCACAACCGCCCCTTGTTCACTACATTGCATCATGTGTAAAGAATACAGGCGTATGATCTTGCCATCTTGCATCTGTAACCCACCAAAAATGATGAAGAGACCCCCTGGTTGAAAGCTGCTGCACTGCGCCATGTTGCTGATAAGGACAGACGACTGGAGATGGTGCAGGCTTGCCCTTGCTGTAGGACATAACCCTCAGTTGGTGCTATCTGTGGAGACGATACTAGCCATATTTGTGTGTGTGTGTGTGTGTGTGCGTGCGTGCGTGCGTGTGTGTGTGTGTGTGCGTGTTGTAAAATCTAATCCACAGTGTACCAACCGGACCTTCCTGACCCTTTGGACTACTGGCCAGCCTGACATTTAAATGACATTTACGCACCGGTTCCCTTGGAGACGAGTTTGATTGGCACAGTGGAGCAATGCAGATCCTTATAAAAGCACTCCCTGTCACTTTTATCCACACTAATGTCCCCCTGGAAAGAAGGGAGTGGTGCTTGCAGTCTTTCTGTTGGACATTTTGCAAAAATGCATTCGCAGACTGCCCACTCCTCCCCAGATGTAGCCAATCAGGCAACTCTTTTTCAGGGAACTGGATCTGTTTTGGCTTTGTGCACCACATTATAAGCTTTTTGGAGCATTTAGACCAAAAGTATATTGGTGGGCGTGTCCTCCTGGTTGCGTAGCTCCGCCTCCATTGAGGAGACGTCTTTGATTACAGCGGTTCTGTTCCAAATTGGTGGAAAAGCAGGCTTGTTTGCCAGGAAGCACCAAGATCCAAAGAACCCAGCATGGATCTGGTTCCTTGGTGGAGCTGGACATGGTGATTTTGAAGGTCAAAACTTACTTCCGGTGACCACATTACCCCTACAATGACCTTTGACCTATGAACCTGAAAACAACTAACACAAAAGGTTTCTTTTTGTTGTTTAAAGAGAAGTTTATTTGGCCATTAGAATTTCCAAACAGGTTAGAAGTAAAAATAAATCAACTTCTGCTTCTAACGATTATGAAGCTATGTCCACCTGCTCCGATTGTAAAAATCGGTCAGAAGGTTTCATGCAGCGAGTATTGATCATGGTGAAGACGAAGGAGCTTCAATTCTCAGGGATGACATTAATAAACACCACTGGAATGGAAAAAGCAACGAGACCTTTAACATCCCTGTCAGAACAGCTGGATCAATAATATTCAAGTGGACGGGTCATCGAACCACAGCTAATCGTTTCTCGGACAGGTGCTGTCAGATGAATGATAAGGAAGGTAAAGGAGACGCCAGCAGTCCCTGCATGAAGATTGCAGGGCGACCTGAGAGGAGCAGCAGATGAAGAGATCAATAATGACCCGCAATCATTCCTGCTACTGAAACCCACACAACACAGGGTCGTAACTTCAGTTGGGGAACAAAACCCCATCATATTCCAAATCTGGTGAACGCTGAGTGGCTGGAACCCCTTTATCTAGAACCTTTGTAGCCTGGAGCACTAAAACCTTTGTTCCGATTTCCTTCGTTTATCCTGCTTCTAAGCTTGACAGGCGTTAAATCACATTTTTGCAGCAACGTCAGGACTTTAGAGCAGGATTTTTACCCACACACACCGTGCAGCGGGGGGCAGCCATATCCGGGGAGCAGTGATGGGGATGGTACCTTGCTCAAGGGTACCTCAGGGCACTCTACCGTTCCTAACACCTAATTTTACTTGTGTTTGCATATATTTACCGTTAAAATATCCAGCGCGCTCACTTCTGCTGCGTACGAGGAGGGATCGGTGAGTGCGCATGCATATGCATATATGCCTACTGGGAAGAGTGGGTGTGGTGTGTGGGCAAGTAATGCGCATCCATATGTGTGTGTGAGTGTGTGTGCGAGCCATGGAGACTTCAAAGCCCCACAATCTGATTAGCATCGTTCTGACTTCCAAGAGTCCTTTCCCAACATCTGTCAGGCCGTTTCCATTAGATTTCATCAGCGAGCGGAGTTCCCCCTGCCCCTCTCCACGCTGTTAAGAGGCGGGGTCAGGGGCGTTAGGCACATGCTTCAAATTAAAGCATGCAAAACATGCATCCACCTCCCGACCGGAAAATAAAATAAAGAGTTTAGGTTTAGAGGATGCGCATGAATGGGCCCTCAGCGTTTCCAGGAGAGGGATCACTGGGTGACGATGCTGAAGGCACACATCCTCACAAAGCGCATTAATAACCCCTCAACGCATTAATCTGCTTACACACACCGCCGTCCTCTGCCGTGACCTCTGACCCGAGGCTAAACTTTGCTTGGTTGGCCTTTCGCTCGTTAAGCAGCTGACCAATAAAGAGCTGTAAAAGGTTAACTGGTTCAGGCGTGAATCTTTAACAAAGACTTTAACTATTTTCAGCTATTGAACAAGATTTTATATTCTCCCAATTTCTTTCTCTCTAAAAAAGGTAAGGCAGGGTTCTAGGGATGCTAGAGAGCACCATTTGACCTGTGGGTGTGAGGAACCTTTAGATGATCCGTTTCAGGGTTCTGAAGTGAAGCGAAAGTGACTATTTGTGATTGTGAAACACAGCACACAGTGAAACCCACTGAAACACATACTCTGTATTTAACACACACCGTGCAGCAGGGTGCAGCCGTATCCAGCGCCTGGGGAGCAGTGATGGGGACGGTACCTTACTTAAGGGTACTTCAGGGCAACCTACTGGTGGTTTTCAAAGCCACGACTTTCCGATCCTGGGGTCTAGTCCCTAAACACTAGACTGTCGCTGCCCCAAGGAAGCGCACCATTCCTGGAGATACCAGGTCGATGCATGGAGTGGGCGGAGCAAGCTCCTTTTCGGTCTCCCTGTTCTAAAAAACTAATTAATATGCAAATTCTGTGCAACCCTTATTTCTTTGAAATGTAAATCCAGCCCAAAAAACCAAAAGAGTTTAATTCTAACCACTTTTAACGCCAACATTTGGTTTGACCGCCGATATTTTTTAGCACAGCATGAACTCTCTTAAGCACCCCCTAGGTATGTGCATGTGGGTGTCTGCCCTGTGATGGACTGGCAACCTGTCCAGGGCGTCCCTACCTTTTGCCCTGTGAGAGGGGACAGACTATCACCCGTGACCCTAATCAGGACAAGCGGTTCAGAAAATGAGTGCGAATATAACCGCAATGCTGCACTGTCCATATCGAACAGCTCTTCTAAAATCTTCTGACTGATTTCACATCTAAATATTAAGAGTATATTTCTGCAGCCCAAGTATCTCCAGTGGGTTCTGACTCTGATTTCGGCTTTGTTGACGTCTCGGGTCGTCCCGGTGTCTCCGTGTCGCCTCGTTTGTGCTTTGAAGAGTGACGTCTCAGACCTTTGGGGTCACTTGGTGCTTTGTTGAGACGAGAGGTGAAAGGTCAGCGGTGAAACGAGAGCAGGCCCTGACCTCCCAGGTGGCGCTGCTGCTGTCATGGTCTTTCACATTATCCCACCAACCCACAGGTGTGAGAACAGGTGGCGTGACAAACATGCTGGCACTTATGTGCTGGAGAGCCGGGCTATTTTTACAGCTGCTGACGAGACCGGCGGTAAAAAAACACCCTGCAGGTAACCAGAGGCGGAGGCAGGAACTAGTTCTTCTGAATCTTCTACTAAATGCACGTCTCAGAGTATTTACCCGCGGTGATAATCATTTATGACGCACCTTAGGGAGGAAAATAATCTGCTTTTCACTCAGTTCTCCCTCAGTGCTCCATTTAAGGTCCTAGTTCTCTTTTTGGGGTTTAATTTCACGCTGTTGTGTTGCGGGACTGACTCACACCTCTCCGTCTGGAGCCCGAGCGTTTTATTTTGGACCAATAGAACCGAGCCTTACATGTTAGGAGTCCAAAACAGAGGCGGTCTAGTGTTTAGGGACGAGGCCCCAGGATCGTGGGTTCGAATCCCAGAGCAGTAGGTTGCCCTGAGGTACCCTTGAGCAAGGTACCGTCCCCGTCACTGCTCCCCGGGCACTGGATATGGCTGCCCACTGCTATAATTCATAAGATCCTAAAAAGTCATTTTCATGATTCACGTTAAGTTTGGGTTTTTGGCAGTGCAGTGGGTAACGCTGTCGCCTCTGCCGTGGGTTTAATTCCCAGGCGGGACGTCCCGCTTCCTTTGTCCTCTCCAGTCCAAACCATGTTTTTCTAAGAAGTGTAGTAGAGTAAAACTAAAAAACATCTATTAAAAAATTTTTTTAAGGATAATCTGCAATTCTCACATTAAAAAGTTAGCCTTGATCATTTCTTCATTTGTTTTACTTTAAAGATATTTTAGATTTTCTTTCACTTTTTAAAGGATAAAGTATAATACGCAAAATAACTGTTTAAAAATAAAAAACAGGGTTCAATGTGATTTTTTTATTGCATAGTATTTTTTATTGTTTAAGCCATGAATTTATTTATTTTAAAAATGTTTTGTTTTATTTGGAGTATGATTTAAAACTGTAATTCCAATTAATTCCTTTCTCCTTTTCCTTTTTTGCCCAATACGTCCTTTTTCTCAGTGAGGACTGAGAATTAAATAAAATTCCCACCTCTGCGTTATTAGATTTCATTAATATAAACCTCCTCTAAATGAAAATGTTCAACACTGAATGTATAATTAACACGGCACCTCTGCCATCGCGCTCCTTTAAGCAGTGATACAACAATAATAATAGTTTAGCTCTATTTAAATCTCAGATTTTATGAAAAGTAAATGATTTACTGAAGTATTTTCCACTCCTGCACTAAAAACAACCTCCAAAGCAAAACGTGGCCTAAAGCCAAAGTGCGAGAACTAATCGCCAGAGCTAATCTGTGTAGAGTACGAGGAATCAATACCCCAACCAGAGAGACACCCATTCATTTTCATTAATAATAGATTAGCAAGTTCGTGTTCCCACTCACACACTTAGTGGAGAAGCCGCCGCCGCTTTTAGAGACGGTTCTTTTAGCGAAACGCCTCCATTAACACAATTCTGCAGCGTTTACAGGACCCTTCGCTTCCAATTAACTCCACACGGAGCATGTTATCCCGCCAAATCATTTCCCTCACGCCTTCCCTCCATTTTTCAGAGCCTGTTAAATCGATCTCCCAAATATCTACGTTCGAATCCTGAGCGCTCGGAGAGCGACGGGTTTTCTTTATTCAGAACGAGCTCGACCGTCACAGCAACACCGGCCAGGCGTCAACAAAGAGTGGGCAAAAGTGTAGGAAGGTAAAAAAAAAAAAAAAAAAGACCCCGGACACTTTGTGGGATCCAGCTGTGGAGTAACTGCACTCCGGTTCGGTGAATAATTTAGGAGAAGCGGGCAGGACATGCACTCGGAGTGCAATTATCCCTCCGTGAAGAACATTAATGCAAGAGCATGTTGGACTTCTTCTCGGCTAACGGAGACAGGTGGAGAGTGACTTTTCAACCCCTAGATGTCCTCGCACCATAAATGCACACGATTCCATATTGAGGAGGTTGGCACTAAAGTGAAAGTGAAAGTGACTACGTGCCATGGCGAAACGCCGAAAATCTCTGGTTACCACAGGGCAACCTACTGGTGTGGGATTCGAACCCACAACCCTCCGGTCCTGGCGCCTCGTGCCTAAACACTGGGCCACCGCTACATCATCATAGGCAATTGTGTAATTTTTCCCAAATTAGAAGTCCATTATTATTGTCGTTTAACAATGTAGTTAGATTTTATTTACTTTAATTACATAAGTACACAATCAATTACACGATTAGTCCCGTAAGCGTCCTGCAGTGTTTAACAGCTAATGCATGGAAGCCGATCGTAACCAATCGGCCCTAATCAGTCAAATGCTAATTGGCTTTAGAAAAAAAAGCTAATCATAGGAAAAAAAAACGGACAAGAAGGTGAAAAAGTACTGAGCAAAATCTTCATCCACCCCTCATTTCTTCATATTTTCCTTCCAGAGATTCAGCCTGTCTTATATATTTAATGTGCTTTTGAGGAACAGTTCTCCAGATCTTCCTGAAGGACAGTGTTGTTGTCTCTCATCTTCAGTCCAGTCTCTGTACCTGAGCAGTTTCGATCTCCACACACAATGGAAAACAAAAGGCATGAAGCCTTCAAGAAGCCTGGAGAAGTGCTCCTGATTTAGAGAGATGAGCTGGCCTAAGAGAGTTCAGGCTGTGCTGAAGAAAAAACTATTTGTGCATCACATCTCATCTCTAATTGAGGCTGTGCATTTATTTACGATAAGAACATTTGGACCAGGAGCCCCAGCTTGGACCAGGAGCCCCAGCTTGGACCAGGAGTCCCAGCTTGGACCAGGAGCCCCAGCACAGAGACTAACGCAGCCGCTAGCGGTCCTGACTTTCCACAGTTTGCACCGAGCTCCCAGAAATACCTGGTATAAACATGCAGCGCGATGAAAACTACGAGAAGGGTTAACAGTGAATGAGACGTTCTTTTGTTTCACGATCTTCCGTCTGGTTTACTTTAGCAGTTGCTGACACGCTTTACGCTGCTGTTAAACCAATTTACACTTAAAATGCCTTCTGCTCGATAAAACTCAACGGCAAAAAGCAGATCCTCCAGCTGTTCAAATCAGGACACGTTTTCCTGCCTCGGCTGAAAGCAGCCTCGTTTCCTCGGATTAGGAACGAGACGGAAATGAATATGTGCCCGGGGTCCAGACGAAACAAAACTACCTTTCTTCTAGCTGCTTTCAGCAACACGGAAGACATTTTAGACATTTACCCTCGACTTTCGCTGCACACCAAGACTCTGGTCATCTAATGGCTCGGAACGCTCCTGCCATTTGCGGAGGTGTTCGCTGATCTTTAATAGACTTGCTGATGTGGTTTCTCACACTGAACGACACTGTTATACAAGCTGAAGGTGCTTCAAATGCAAAAAAAATAAAATAAAGGTAAGGAAAGAGTACTGTGCGGAAATCTTGAGCCCCTCGTTTCTTCATAGCTTGCTTCCAAAGATTCAGACTTTCTCGCATGTTTAGTGTGTTGTTGAGGAACGGTTCTCCAGATCTTCCTGAAGGACATTCAGTCCAGTCTCTGTACCTGAGCAGTGTGGGATCATCTCCACAGGGAACGGAAAACAAAAGGCTGCTGATGTCGGCTTTGGGATGTCCTTCAAGAAGCCTGGAGAAGTGTTCCTGGTTTAAAGAAACAAACACAGCTGGGAGAGTTGAGGCTGTGCTGAAGAACATTGGTGGTCGAACCAAATATTGACGTCAAAGCTGATTAGAGCGAAACTCTAGACTGGATTTAGACTGGATTTACATGCACGTTTGGACCAAAATCCCTGATCCTTTTGTCTCATTTTCCTACGAAATATGAAGACGTGACGTGCGACTCAATAAAACTCAAAGCCCGGATGAACAAATCAAAGCTTTCATGAACTTAAAACGCAAAACTGCTGCTTCCTACAAATAAAGACAAAAGGCTTTATGCCACAATTTCAGCTTTTATGGCTTAAATGCATGTCACAGGATGTCAGGAACCACGTGAACTACGGTCGCTTCAATCCCTGACAGAGTGCAAATTTAATCGCCTCCTGGTCGCTCTCTTTTTACACCGCCCTGCCTTCCAAAGTGGGTGTCCGATATCGAACAGGAGCGAATGAGCAGTTCACTTTTGAGCAGTTCACTTTTAATCCTCTTTATTTGACATGTCTGGATCTCTTACTTGCATCATGTTCTAACTTGACCGGTCCAACAGCAGCAAGAAGCAGTGAGACGTTACAGGAAGCTCCCTGCTGTGGCCGTTCTGCTGAAGGAAGCCGCCCGTGCGCTGTGGAGAAAATCACTTACCTAATGCATTAGCTCAATGTGCTCTCATGCATTTTTGACAAGTCTGATGAAAAAATCGCTTCCTGCTACCCGAGGTAAACAGTATCACATGACGGCAGCAGCCGGAGGTTTAGTGTTACTTTAGCCTTTAAACTGGTGCCCATCGCGAGCTTTTCAAAGACACGACTCATTATCTCCCGTCTGCGCTGTCGACATGATACCGGATCAAAGGGTTGCTGAAAAAGAGGCAAATCACGGGGGAAAATCCGCACTACCTCATTATTTGGCCTCATGATAGAACAATAGAATCATTCAGTCTCCAGTTCTCCGATCCAGACAGAAGCCTAAATGTTAAACGCATCGGCACCGCGGCCGGGCGAACTGTTCCTACGTTTGTGATGAACGCGACGCACTACGGCACAGTGGGACTCGCGAAGCAGCGACGCTAATCGGGACACGAAATCCCAGCGAACGCTCCGAACTCATTTCCTCCGAGAAAGCATTTGTGTTTTCTCTTTCTTTCGCTCTTCCTTCTGCACGTCGACAAACACAGAACGAGATCTTTTGCTCTGCAGCCGCTGGGAACGCCGTGCGATTCGTCGGCCCGGTTTGTCAGAAGTGATCTGTGGGTATAAACGCGAAAATCTGGAACAGGCAACACTTTAGGCAACAGCTGACCCCGTCGAACCTGCAGCACTGTGGGCGATCCAGCCTGGATCACTGCGATGGTGGTAAAATGGTTCAGTGTGTGGAATCGGAGCTTTTCGTGTGCTGTTCTCCATTAGCGTGGAAGAGAAGATGCTGGCCTTGTTGTTGGATGTGCTGCATTGGTCTCTGAGCTTCGGATCAGTTCATATGTATCACGATGTGTCAGAATGGCTGTGTGGATCATATGAATCATACAAAAAAGGGTGGAGAACCGTTGTACCCTGGAGATTTTCCTTCTGTTTACACTGCAAATAAACCTGCCGGTTAGTCAGAGTTGGGTTGTGTTGAAAACTCACCAAACCTGACTGCACTCCGGCTGAAAAACAAGAGGTGAGAGATTCACAGCCTACCTCCAGTACTGCCACTGCTTCCTGATCCAGACCGTTGCACAGGGGAGAACGTCCCCGTCAATAATGGAGCTTCTGCTGAGAGCAAATGGACACCAAACTGCTATTACAGACCATAATAGTGGCCTCCTAAATGATGCAACAGAATTAACGCCGCCCCCTTCCTTTCCTCTCGCGTATTGCAATCTGTCACAATAACTGTGAGTTCTATCTTCTTCTCTGTCTTTTGGCTGCTCCCGTTTAGAGGTCACCTCAGCGGATCAACTGTCTCCGTTTCTTCCTGTCCTCTGCATCTTCCTCCTTCAAACCGACCACCTGCATGTCCTCATTCACCACATCCATCATCCTCCTCTTTGGTCTTCCTCTTCTCCTCTTTCCTGGCAGCTCCATCTTCAACATCCTCCTTCCAATTTAATCCTCGTCTCTCCTCTGGACATGTCCAAACCAACACAACCTTGCTTCTCTAACCTTGTCTCCAAAACGTCCAACCGGATCTGTCCCTCTAATATACTCATTTCTAATCCTGTCCATCCTCGTCACACCCAACGAACATCTCAGCATCTTTAACTCTGACACTTCCAGCTCCGCCTCCTGCCTTTTCATCAATGCCACTGTCTCCAACCCATACAACATAGCTGGTCTCACTACTGTCCTGTAAACCTTCCCTTCTACTCTCACTGGTACCCATCTGTCACAGATCACTCCATCCACTCTTCTCGCTCGCCGTTACTCTGATCTGAGACTGTGAACTATGATCATCATGTTATATTACAGAGCACTTTGAAAAGTTAGTGACTCGTCCATATTATCTGATTTTATCCGTGGTAGGATACTCGCCAAGGTCACAGGTTCTATTCCTACCTCCAGCACTACCAACAATAGGTTCCTGAGCGAGATCCTCAACCTCCAGAGAGACTGTCCCTGAAATCAGGATGGGAAGTCCCTCTAGATGGTCTGATAAATGCACTAAAGGTGTAGATATAATGTAAAAATATCTTTAAAGATGCAAACAAAGCTATCATGTCGAGGGTGTCAGCAAAACCTTTCACCAACGTGATGATTCTGTAGGATATCATTACGATCCCCGCACAAACAAACGAGTGGACCGAAAGCTCCACGCCGAGGAGCTGCAATCACACCAGCAGTGAAAGGTTGTGTCAAGTCAGGCTTGGAGAAAAAATGAAGGGGGCATGAAATCACAAGATTGGAAATATTTTGAAAGGTTAAGCCAGAATGCTCACCTGGGACTTCACCGCAGGCCTGCCATTACCCAGGGGTGCAATTACAGCATAAATACAAGTGGTCATGGCACTGAGTGAGCTTTATTTGTCCTGACCTGCACGTTATGTGAGCTAACCTGACATTTTCCTCCGAGGACTCGTCCAGTCAGTGGAGGCCCACAGCCTTCAGCGGACCAAAGGTGAACTGGGGTTAAATGACATTAAATTGGGACGTGACTGTGGGCTGATTTTCAAAAACTTCTCAAAATGACTTTGCTTGTTTCTTCTCTGAAACGCCGTTCGTGTCCCCCTGGAAAAACCATCCGGGATTTCAACGCCGCTGCAATTATTCCTACTTCTTTTCCGCGGCTCATGAGTGAGCGCTGTGATCTTGTAGAAAACGCCACTCTGATATCGACCAAAATAAAAATTCTATTCATTTACTTGCTCACAAGTAAAAGAAAAATAGACCCAAAAATAAATACGTAATTGAATTAATCAATGGATTTGTTTTTTTGATGTCGAGGCGCGTTTCCAGTGCCAATTTATTCCGTGAGCTCGTTCCGTTTCGGAGTCCTGCTCCCTCGAAGCGAAATATTCAGCTTAGTCTGTGCATTTAAACCCGAATCGGCCTTGTGCTTATTAAAGACCAGCTGTATATATTCCTTCTGAGGTTTGAAAGCCTCCCCGGACTCATGCATAAACAGCTGAAGGGCTGCTTTTGCAGTGCAGGATGGGAAAGCGGGCTTTCGTTAAGGCTGTTAGTTAAAGGGCAGCTGTCACCTTGGCACAGTGTGAGTCGCTGGCTGGGAGTTTGGGAGAGAAAGGGCTAAGGGCTCTCCAGGGGACGATGGGAAACGTCGGGAGGGGGTCGTGGATGGACGATGTAAGAGGGGATCACCTGCAGGACGGTTCAAATATTTAATCCACCGGCCCAAAAAAAGCCCTCCGACCTCACTAACCTTATTCATCTACCTCCCCAGACAAACACCCCCTCTGAGCCGGGGCTCTCGTCGTCCCTCCACCATGTTCTTCTTTCTTTAGTCCTGCAAGGCTTAAACTTTCACCCCATGCGGTCGGGGGAAATTTAATTACAGCGCTTTTGGGATCTGAAAACAAGCAGCCCTGGGCTTTACTGGGACATTAATTATTAGTAAGTTACTAAAACAGGCTCCCAGCTATGAAACATTCTGGCTAATGATGTAGCGCATTACTGGAAAAGCCCAGCACTGCAAATAGACAGATTCAGAATATGGATTGGAACATCTGTGGCACCTCTGACACTCTCGATTACAAACAAAAAGCTATCATTTTGCTCTATTAGCATAAAAATGACCTACGAATGGAAGCGGAGCCACCAGCAGCCGATATCATGAGCAAACACTTGCGGTTAATGAACAAATTTAAGCGAAATTCCATTTTCTTGCCTAAACGCAGCTCGTTCTCCATTTCTCTCCTCCAGAAATTGGAGCATTATGGTGAGAGTCAAAGCTGATCTCATTGAAAGCTATGAAATATCAGATCTTAATCTCTCGTAGACTCGCCTGCGGTTTCTGATCCAGTACGACTTACTGTTGCCGTTGAAGTAGACTTCTACACCCGCAGTGTAAGAAGGAGCTACCGCAGGTCATTCTTACCTGCAGCCATCAGACTCCACAATACAACATATTTAATATTACCCATTTATTATTATTATTATTATATATTTTTATATTTATCGTATATATTTATATTATTATATATTATTATTATTGTTTCATTTTACATTTGTTTATTATTTATTTATAACTTATTTATTACTATTTACTGTGTATATGGTTATCTTTCCTTATCTTTCCTGTCTTCCTGTCTTTATATTCTTTATTTCTACATTTTTCTTGCCATGTAAATATGTATATGTATATATAGCTCATGTATAGCTCTTGTATATGGATGTCCTCGTTCTTATTTTTTTCTTTACATATATCTTTCTCTGTTCCTTCTGTCTTTCTTGATAAAGAGCCCTGTGACACCCAAATTTCCCATTCGTGGGATAATAAAAGATTATTCTATTCTATTCTATTATGGACACGATTCAGGCCTCGGGATGCTGCAGACGGATGTGCTCACATCAGTCCATGATTATAGGTCGTGAGTCAGACTGGCTCAGAATCCAAGCCAGTCCAGAGATCAGCGAACACCATGCGGTTTGAGACGAGTGAGGATTTCGGCTGTGTTCCATTTACCCCGGAAGTGAGAAGTGTGAGCGCTGAGTGACATCACACCTGAGCAGTGAGAAACTTTTCACTTTTGATTAATACTAATGAGGGGGAGACAGGTGGGAATGGTGGATTTCACCGTATTTTGCGGTACAAACACCATAGCAACCTGGACATGGATGGAAGTCGGGCCGTGTCGTGCAGACGACCGATTTAATGAGACAAAAATGAGACAGAAGTGCCGATAAAGAATTTACTGCGGCACTCGCTGCTGCTGATGCAGCCGTCGAGGAATTCGAGGTCGGGTTGATGAGGTTCATCCAACTTTCCGACTTCGGGGAGCACCGCGGTTCCTATTTGCTGGTGGGATCTCATGAATTCAGACTTTTCAGTTCAGCTGGAACGCAGCATTAGGCCTGATGTTAGACCCCTCCATTAGCAGCGGTTAGCACGGGTCGGCGATGCGGCAAAGATATAATACAGAAATTTTCACAACGTACAATGTGAAGTGAACGTGACCGTTCATCCAGCTCCCAGGGAGCAGTGATGGGAAAGTACCTTGCTCAAGGGTACCTCAAGGGCAACCTACTGACTCAAACGTTGCACTAAATACTGTCTAATTCTGCTTTCTTGAACGACCGACTTCCGCGAACGGCTCAGAAAGGAACCTTGTGATGTCATCAATCAAAGTGAAAGTGAAAGTGAAATCGATTACTTGTTATCGTGAACACGCAGCGAATCACACGGCATGCCACATCTGTAGTTAGCCCACTAACACCGTGCAGCTTCGGGCAGCCGTACATCTAGCGCCCGGGGAGCAGTGACGGGGACGGTACATTGCTCAAGGGTACCACAGGGCAAACTACTGGTCTTGACAGGACTTGACCTAGACCACCACTGTCCCATTAAAGATAAATATTAGCATACTGACCAGCCCCAGAGCTTAGATACCACTTTATATCATCTCCATAGCTTTGAGATAAACCAACAAAAGAAAGTGCACCCCGGGTATTTTGGCAGATTTGAAGTAAAGGGGGTCAATCCGGTCCCCATCTTCCTTTTACCTTCTCCTGAACGGTGCAGCGTTCGGGTGATAAGTATGCATAAGAGGACGACACACACGCGTACGCTTTTTATGGCTGCTTTTCAGTGAAGGACACGAGATGATCTTGTCATCCTGATGGCAGCGCTGAATCCAGGCCACAGCGGAGGGTTTGGATGAGTGCCTGCGGCCCTGCGATCGAGCAGCATAATTAAGCTATTAATCTCACATCATTAACCTCCGTCGACCTGTTCTTCCCTCCATCGCCGTGACACCGTCGCTCTGCTGTTTGAAAAGCTCCCACCATCTCTCCATCCCTCTTCCTCTCTCTCCCCCCTCGCTTCACGCTCTCCTCCGGCAGCCGCCGCGGAAGCTGTGGACTAACAAAATTACTTCCCGAGTGCCACTCGATTGTGGATATGGTTACTTTTAATTAAAAAGAATCAATTTCCATTCCCGTCAATCTAGCCCGGTCACCATATGGACACTTAAAAAACCAGATCCAATTTGCAGCCGCCAACCCGGACGGCCCGGCCTGACCCGGTCGCTGCTTCAACAAGTCAGAACAAATAACACCGAATCGATTTACAGAGGTGAGCTTCCAGCGTGACACTTCTGAGAGCCCTCTGCTGAGCCTGGAAGCAGGAAGAGTCTGAAAGAGTTCTGAGCAGGAGGGAAATGTGGAACTTCTTACTTTAGTCTGAATAATCTTCTCAACCCGTCTCAGATTAAATGGACACAAACACAGAAGAGACGTCCCTCTGTGTGTCCATCGGTGCAGGACAGAGTGAAGGAGAGTGAGAGAGAGGACAGGGAGAGTGGACGGTGGAGTTCAGGGTGTGTGGAGTGTGTGTCCGTGATGGAGAACTAGTAGAGACGGTGATGAAAGTGAAGCGGTGAAGTTCATGTGGATTATTTTCAGTAGATTGTTTTTATTGGAGTTGAAGTTCGAGGCTTTAATAGTCTTTAATTCTATTAATATGGAGTGAGATTCAGTTCACTTTCAGCACAGACAGACGCTCCAGACGTCCTTCAGAGGAGACACGTCTCACTCTACACTCTCAGTACACTCCTGTACTTTTACTTTACACTCTCAGTACATTCCTGTACTTTTATTTACACTCTCAGTACATTCCTGTACTTTTTACTTTACACTCTCAGCAAATTTCTGTACTTTTTACAGTACATTTCTGTTTTAATAATAAACGAGTGTGCAAACTGCAGAAATAAAGGGCAAGTGGTAATGAACGAGTGTTTGCAACGTATATGTTCTTTAAAAAACGATTTATTCATGCAACAGTTGTGAAGCACATGTGTTTACAGTCTATCTTTTGAAGTTGTGCCACGTCTGTCTCTGAGCTCTGCCACAGCCCTGAGCTGCAGTTCTGTCACCAGGCCTTACCTTGAACCCTTCGCCCCGGAGGATGACACAGCGCTGCCTCACCCTCATCATAAATCAAAAGCAATCATGACGGCTAATGTCACTGTATGACATCCACCACCGTGGCGTTGCTGCGCTGATTGATGCGACACTGTGTTAAACAGGCAGAACGCATGTCACCATGATTAAAATGACTCTTCTGGAGCTTCATTTCAGTAATAAAGCACAACCGGTGCTGAAACACGACGTATGCACCAATCATTTCTTCCGTGAAAATGCAAACCCTGACATTCTTATGGACTAAAATGACATAGTGTTGCCGTGGTATAGGTACTTAAGCAATTTCATAATTAAAAAATGCTAATTATCTCATTGTGCTATTATTTATAAGCAATCTAAATGCTATGCTAAAGAGGAACCCCATCCATTTTGCCTTTTTCACTGCGATGAAAACTAGGGCATTCAGAGTGAAGGGAACCAGACGTCTGAATGTCCCTCACAGACGCTGCCTGACGCCTGAGACGAGATTGGAGCTGATCTGGGTTTAAAATGAAACCCATGCATGGTGTGAGGACACATGCAGGACATCGGAAGGCAAAAAAAACTTTTTTCCCATCAATGTTCCATTTATACGCAAGTAAAAATGTGAAGAATCATGGGCTTGGAGAGGAAATGAGATGATAATATTATAATAGATAATAGATAGATATATAATAGATAACTGGTGTAATCCTTTACCACGTGGATATCCATGTAATATTCAAAAATACCTTGTTTTTCACAAAAAATAACACTTTAGTGGTGATTACATCAATTAGATGAGACTTAGCTAAAAATACTGTTACTTTCACATGGATCAGATATCAGTAAACCCTACCGGTGACGTCTTTTTATTCTATTATAATATTAAAACCCAAAAATGCCATTTTTGAGCGAACTCCAGCTACGTCTCCTAACTCGGCAGGCCCAGCTCGCTGCTGTTTCCATGTAAACTAAGCTGCCTCCTCAGTCCTTCTGTGTTTTGTTCTTCCAGCAGGAGAGCAGACGTGTGAACTGTAAAACAATCCCAAATGTTCATTCCTAGACGACGGCAATCTGGCAACCGGAGTGGTTCTGGTCACCTTTGAGCGCAGAAGCAAACAATGAAGAACGGCTGTAATCTTTCATCAGGATGAATATTTTTAGGTGGAAACCGAGCGGGTGGCAATCAGCGGCGCTCAGCTCCTCCACCCTGCAAAGCTGGATCGGCCACCCTATAATTCCAACAGCGGCGGGCCGGTCCCGTCCTGTTCCTCGGCTGATTACAGACAACACTGCGCTCAAACCCGCTGTTTGTGGTTGTCAATATTTTAACCTCTGGCCTATTTTTAGATGGTTACACTGCTGTTACAGGAAAGTATTTTTAGGGAGACTTTTAAATCATCACGCCGGGGAGCAAAACTGAAGCAAAACAGATGCTTATCACTGGAGAAACCCTCTCTGATAAGTGTTTGTCCCTTTAAACTGATTCGAAGCTGCTTCCAGAGCAGCCGGTGAGCGGTTCAGGAGCTGAAAGCCCAATTTCAGGGGCAAGCATCCTACAAGACCAATCAGAGGGCAAACTGATCCTCCTGGCGTCGGTCTAAGAGCTCCAGAACTTGCTGAGAAAGGGCTGCTGCCGTTCCCATGACGGAAAAGGCGGTGACTGGTAAACGAAGGTCATGAACAGAGAGCGAATAAAATAGCCTGAATCAGTGGAACATGCGCTGGGATTTAGAAGGGGGACAAAAAAAGAGCCCTTCGGGTAGAAACGATTAGAAGTCGGGTAGAAGTTTCCTGAACTAAGTGACGCAGAGGGGAAAGGAGTGGCTCCTTGCTGAAGATCTGCAGCCTCACTGTTTGTGTGGAGGACTCTGGAAAATGGAACTGGTGCTCACGGAGGTTTTTAAATCTTTGTTTATTGGGTCTAGTGGTTAGGGAGTAGGCCCTAGGATAAGGAGGTCGTGGATTCAAATCCCGGACCAGTAGGTTGCCTTGAGGTGCCCTTGAGCAAGGTACCGTCCCCATCACTGCTCCCCAGGCGCTGGATATGGCATGTCAGGTGGATCTGAGACGCTAAACTGTCCTCTAGGTAAGACTGTGTGAGTGTGTCTGTCTGTCCTGTGAAAAACTGTCCACCTGTCCAGGGCGTGTCTCGCTGGGATGGACTCCAGCATCCCTCCGAGACCCTTGTCGGAATATTTTTCAAAAAATCATTTTATCAAAATCACAATAAAAATGGACAGATTCTGAGACATCAAAAGATGTGAATCTGCAAACGGTGCTGTTGAAGCAGGAGAGGAACACAAGCAGGAGGCGCTGGAGGACTTTTCAGGGCCGGCGCTGGATGTGCTGAGGAGCGTTTGTAGTCCATCAGCATCTCCTGCAGTGGCCAGTGTAGCATGTGACTGGACTAATGAGGGCGCGATGCGTTATGCTAATACGCTGAGCGGGAACATGCGAATATTGAACATAAGGGACCGAAGCAATTATGGTGATGAGCAAAGTTGAGCAGGGAGAGCAGGGGGGAGGGGGAGGGGGGGTAACATTTGCTCTGTAAATAGTCTTTATCCACTTGGGGTGGCACTTGAAATGATCAAGGAATAACAAGTAGGCTCTGCCTCTCTGTGACCTTTTTTCACTTCACAAAGTGATTCATTTCAGTGAATTTGATCAACAAACAATGAATGATGGGAAAATGTTGGTTGGGATGTGCTTTAAAGAGCCCCAACCATGGAAAAATATCTTCATATTTTCAATTTGTTGAGGCAAAAATACCATTTTCTGTCAAACTTAGTTATCTTTGGCATTTTGAGTGGATTTAAGGGAAAATGTGGAAGCTGTAGCGGTTCTAGATAAAGAGGTTCCACCCACTCAGCGTTCAGCATTAGCAGTAAACTGATCATCTGGAATCATCTGCACCTGTTTCTTCACTGCTTCATGCCTTAAGTTAGACGCTTTGTTCTGCTTGAAGGTTCAGACGGAGATCACGGTGTGGATTAACCAACACAGAACTATCAAACTGCTCAGGTACAGAGACTGGACTGAACATGAGAGACAACAACACTGTCCTTCAGGAAGATCTGGAGAACTGCTCAGGTACAGAGACTGGACTGAACATGAGAGACAACAACACTGTCCTCCAGGAAGATCTGGAGAACTGCTCTTCAATTATACATGAAACTACAGCAAACTCTGACTATTTGGAAGAGAAATCTGAGGAAATGGAGTCTCAAGACTTTTGCGCGGTGCCCATATGGTCCAAATATGGAATCTAAGCTTAATTTGTTTTTGTGATGTCATATCAGCAGCAGTCGGTTCTAATTTGAATGAAATCAGAAATGGAGCCTTAAAGGTACAGTAACACAAACGCTCTGTTGGGATAAAAAGCTGGAGAATGGAGAAAAATAAACGACGGGCCCTTTAAAACAGAAACGCCGCGGTGAGGTTCAGGATGAATTTCGATTTCGTTTTTGTTAACAGCACAGCAAAGTCAAGGAGGACACTTCAAGGTAACCCTCGCTGCCTCGTCTGAATCGCCGTTTGAAGGTCTTACGCTGCGTCTAAGGGGGATGAAAAGAGCGGAGCGGCTGCAGGAGGGTGAGGAGACTGCGTAATGAAATTACAGAATCGTTGTGACAGTGGTGCGGGTGGGTCACGCGGTGAATTAAACGGCTCTCTGACCCACGCCTGAGCCGAGCATCGACTCCAACTCGACCCTGAACGCTTGTGACAGAGCCGGGTCACCCGGGCTGCGTCTCTACCGCCTGGCTGTTCATTCGGAAGGACGAGCACTGAGCTCTGCGGGGTTTATTCTGAATCCTGTCCCACTGGAGAGACGCACCGCTCAGAGATGCTGGTGTGGCTTCTGTTGATGCACTGCTGACCATAAACATCTACAGAAGCAGGTCATTAAGCTTAATTATTGTCTTCATATAGACGCCAGCGTGCCGTACATGATCAGGCACCACATAAGCAAGTCTGTTTTCAGATCTGCAGCAGGGAATTAAGGAATAATGATATTAGGACTAAATCTCTTGAACACACACTGGAAACTTGGTGTTGATGGTCTGGAACTGAAGTACCAGTTGATCTGGTCATTACGTGCTATATCTTCTGCATGTATTGCTTCAAACAGTACATACGAGGCTGGAAAGCAGTGCCTCATTGCCTTGGATTCACCAAAGCTGCAGACCGGGACAGTTCAGCAGAATTAACCCTCCGTGTTTGCGCACCAACTGAAAATATTTGATCTGTCAGATGGTCTTTGCCAATCCCACACCTGTTTGTGTGGACAGAAAGGGTGAGGCTCTTGGAAAGCTCGGGACAGGCTGGTCTGGGACGCTTCCTCACCAGCAGGAGCGCACAGATCAACAAATTTTGGGGCAGCAATGCCAGCGCCCCTGGTCCGGGACTCTTCGGATGATGGGCCCTCGTCCCTAAACACCAGGCCACCACTGACCCTAAATTCACTGGTCCAGTCTACAGAGGCTACGGCCCCACACATTTATAAAGAGTGTTTAAGCTTTTAAAAGAAGCAGCCAATTAGAACCAGGCTCATTTGCATACTTCTTGAAGGCACAGTGACAGAGTGGTTTTAATTCCAGGGTTTAGTGAGTTAGGTAAACACTAGTGAGCTGTAGGTTAGGTCTGGATGCATTTGATCACTGGTTGCCACCAGTGTTTAGCACCGTGGCCTCACAGAAAGAAGGTTCTGGGTTTGATTTCCAGCATGGAACCCTTCTGTGTGGAGGTCCCCGTGTCTCTAGGAGCTCCGTTTTCCTCCCTCAGTGCAGGGACACGCATATAAGGTGGACTGGAGATGCTAAATTGCCCCCAAAGGACGGCTGACCTGGGATGTTTCCATGTCTCCATGACCCTGGTTGGGATAACTGCCGCTCAGATGACGGACGGATAGAAAATTGGTCAATAATCTCCTCCGACCGGAATAGACCGGCTGGTCTTCACAGCTCGATTCACTCTGACGCTTGTCTGCCGCGGGATTTCGAGTAACAGCTCCGGTGGAAAACCAAAGAGTCAACCTCCAGCAGAAAAGTGTGTAAATGTGATTTTTGGCTGGATTATTGCTGAAAAGGAGAAGCTAATAATAGTAATATACGGGGTGTGTGTTATTCGCTGGAACAGGACGCGTGTGGCCGTTATTGCTTTTCCTTAATGAGGTGCTTTGCTATTGGAAATTTCCAACAATAACCCAAATATTCAGCCGTTCTAGAAAAGAAAAGCTATGACATCATGGCAAAACCCAGCCAGCCCATTATTAGACCGCGCACGTATGTGAGTGAGTGTGTGTGTGTGTGTGTGTGTGTGTGTGTGTGTGTGTGTGTGTACTCACTGTCTGCTTGGGAGGAAAACGCCATGCAGCCCAGCAAAAGCAGGAGAGGCAGCCAATTAGGCAGGAAGGGCACTGGCGGGCAAAAATTAGGCACCATGTTCCAGGTTGGCACTGCTCCTCCTCGGTCGCCGCTCTGCTCTACCCACTCTCATGCAATCATAGGCTAGAACCTGTTGGGGGAAAACAGACAAAAAGAGAGAAAAAAACAGCCTGATTAGAAGGAGAGTCGCGCCAGTAATCGAACAACCAGAGCGGGAAGTAGTGCTGGGCAACGGCGATAACACCGAATATCATTTCTGTTCCAAATACACTGCAGTTTATCACATTAGATTAGTGTGTGTTGATAGAGGTAATGAAAGCCACACATAAGGAACACCGTCCACACACCCGGATCGGGTCTGTCCCACGTCCCTTATAACGACACGGATTTTACATTTTAATAAAACATTAAAGGGCCCGTAGTCCGGTTTGGCCTGGATTGCTGTTAAATGAAGAATAAGGTAAGAGTCCCATCAGGGGTGTGTTGTACATCGGAGAAGTTCCTCTTTGCCTGATTAGGTGACTTCCTTTTGGAAATTTCCGACAACTTTATTCAGACAAAACCTGAGACACCGTGGCAAAAACACGCCCGTATTTTGACATTTAGACTGGAAACAAACTGGAAATTCAACTCCTTTTAGTCTTTTAGCCGCATGATCGGAGGATCGGGGGTTCAAACCCCTTCCCAATAGGTTGCCCTGAGGTACCCTTGAGCAAGGTACCGTCCCCGTCACTGCTCCCCGGGCGCTTTCAATAGCTGCCCACTGCTGCACGGTGTTTGCATGGGTTAAATGCAGAGGTCCAATTTCGTTGTGGTTCACTGTCTGCGGTGCTGTGACCTCGCAATGACAAGGGTTGTCACTTTCACTTTATTATTATTATTACTGATCAACTCCCCCAATAAGATGCCGAGCTTGTCGTTGGGTGTGACGAGGACGGACAGGATTAGAAACGGGTATATTGGAGGGACAGCTCAGGTTGGACGTTTGGAGACAAAGTCAGGAAAGAGGAAGACCAAAGGAGGAGGTTTATGGACGTGGTGAGAGAAGACATGAGGTGAGTCGGTTTGAAGAGGAAGATGCAGAGGACAGGAAGGAATGGAAACGGATGATGTGCTGTGGCGGCTCCTAAACGGGAGCGGGCGAATAAAGAAGAAGAAGAAGAAAAACTCCTCCAATCAATAATGGATAATCCTTAAAACTGGATTTGCAGGCGGGAGGTTCAGGCAGGAACCACCCAAAGCTGCGGGGTTAACGAGAGGAGCACACTTAGCAAATTAAGGTCAACCAATGACTGTTCTCTTAAAAATCAAAGGACACACGGGAGACGGATGGACGAGAGTGTCCATCTTTTTAACTACTCCATTAAGATATTAGGGACCACACACACAGATGGGTCCAAATCTCCAGAAATGCTCGACTTGCCACACACACACACACACACACACACAAACACACACACACACACACACACAGGCACCCATTCTCCCACTCCCCGGGGATCAATATTAGCGATGGGGGAAGTCAGAGCTCCATGCATTATGATTCCTCATTGACCCAGAAAATGTGGCTTTGTTGCCATGTGGCTGATCTGAGATCAGCAGGAGAGCGACGTCTCAGACAGCAGCGTCAGTATGGCTGCGGGACAAGATCCAAAATTTCAGTCGCTTGACATTACTTTTGATTGATTTCAAATGTTCCCGGTCAGATTTAAAACTGGGCCGGAGTAGATCTTCGAGGCTAATGGAGCTTCTTATCAACTGCAACTATTGATTATTTTTTACTTTCTATTGATTATTTTATTCAAATGAGGAAAGCCATGACACATTTCTGGCCTAAATAGCAAAAAAAGTCTTTTTTCTTCTCTTCATTACAGTCGTTCCATCCTGTTTCTTCACTCTGGAAGTAGAACCTGGCCTAAAGAGTGCACCGTCAGGTTTTTGTTGCACCAAACAGCTAAGCAGCCATACCCAGCGCCCGGGGAGCTTTGATGGGGACGGTACCATGCCAAAGGGTACCCCAGGGCAACCTACCGGTGAGGGATTCAAACCCATGACCTTCTGATCTAGTCCCTAAACACTAGACCACCGTTCTGCCTGATGACCCAGGCCCATTTGGAGGAGTCAACACAAGAGAAGATGAAGAAGGAGGACACGGCCGCTAAGCTTGTCACGGTTGTTGTTGAAATTTCCACATTTTTTTTTCTGGGAACCAACTTTTCAGCTTTTTTTTTGGCCAAAATGCTTCAAACGGTTCTGCCTGAAGCAGAACGGAGCCCCGTTGGTGGAAAAGCTCTGGGATTACTGACAGCAGCCTTGACGCGTCCTCCGGAAAAAGCACTTAACGCAGTGCAAGAACGACGGAATTTGAAAAACACAACTTGAGTCGGACTTGCATGAAGATTACCGTGACCAGGATCGTGACGCAGTGCGGTAAAAAGTGATGAGTCATGGGAAATTTCATCACTTTTCTTTTATTCCGCTTCCTCTGAAGCAGCCTGAGGGCGAAAAGCTATCACTGAAAACTGGGTTCCACCAGAACGTTCTCACTCTTTAAGGAGAATTTCACCGATTCGTCAAAAACTCCACATCATTAATACGACTCAGGCGGTTGGTGTAAAATACATTATCAAATGATATATATAAATATATATGAGGATTATATCGGGAGGAAGATGTTGAAGATGGAGCTGCCAGGAAAGAGGAGAAGATGGTGGAGGTTTATGGACGTGGTGAGAGGGGACAGGAAGGTGGTCGGCTTGAAGGAGGAAGATGCAGAGGACTGGAAGAAATGGAGGTGGATGATCCGCTGTGGCGTCCCCTATCGGGTGCGGCCGAATCAAGAAGAAGAAGAAGAAGAAGAAGATATCTAATAAGAGACGTTTTCTTCTGAGACTAAAGCGCCACTAAAATCTATTAAAAAACTTCCCAAATCAAGCCAATCATCTGTAGGAACCTTCGGAGGCCTGAAACTCCTCGTTCCTTTCCCGTCCATGTGAGAGCTTCGGATTTCGCACCTTCCTTTCGCCTAAACACTGAAATTTGTTGATTTTTCTCCATGAAACGTGATGGTTCCCCTTTAAGAGCCGTGTTGGTGTAACCCCTCTCGTGACGGTTTTTCCGCCCTCGGGTCGGTCCGGAGAAACCGTGGACAGGTGTGCTGCCCACTCCTGACCATCTGCTTCTGTCTCTGGCTGGCGCCGAATGGCTGGGGTCCAGTGTGGCTCCAGTACCAGAAGACATGCCAAGAGTCTGATGGTGTTTACATGACTAATCTAATATTTCCCGCTCTCCTGCTGAGACGCCGCACAACACAAAATGGCCAATTTCGCAAACATTGGCCTCATAATATGCATTATTTAATCGCGGCGTACGCTAAGCACGGGACGGCCCACCTCTCCCCTCATCCCGCCGCCAGATCTTAATGCCGCTACGTGGGTGACCGTCCGATTGGGCGGAACATAGCACTCACAACAGACGATTCGATAACAGACGGTGAGCATGTCACGTGTCCTTCCCCGAAGACGTCTCTGTACGCAACGGGCCCGACGGCTTCCAGCTCCAGTACGTGGGTGGCGGGTCAATGAAAGCAAAGGCGCCGGCTGCTGAACAATGGCCCCAGTATCTTTCGGGGTAAGAGATATTCTGTTCTGCCTCCAAGCTGACGAGGTGCTGATTAGTCCATTACTCACACCTCAGGTATACACAGTCTCGGCTCTCTCCGCCCTGAGACGGAGCCAAAAGAAACACTGCCGAGCCCCGAGATCTTAACAAGGCTGACGAGGTGCCAAAAAAAGGCCCTTTAAACCATAAAAGAAGGCCTGTGCTTCATAAAGCGCTGAAAGATAACCGCGCATGAGTCACAGCCCAACCAGCCTCCACGTCCAGACTCTGGACTGTCTTAGCACATACGCGCACCCTAAATCCACACGCCTGCAGCAGTTAAGCCCCGCCCATTCCTGCTGAAGTTCTAAGGAGGGTTTCAGTTCTACTTTTCAGAATGAAGCAGCCAATCAGAAGAGAGCTCATGTCTAGATAACAGCATTAAAGGCGATCTGCGGCGAAGAAAATCACCAATCCGCTGAGGAACGTTTGGGGGGGGGGGTTATGAAAAAGATTTAAAAAAATAAAATAAAATAATGAAAAATGAATGTAATGAATTACACTGAACTGAAATCAAGGACAGGAAATATTCCTCCAGATTGTGTTAAAGGGATGCAGTCGTAGTTAAAAATGAAAAAAAGAACATTTCAAGTGCAAAAAGGAAGAAAACAAATATTCATTTTGAGCCAACTACAATGTTTACTTCAACTTTATAACAAAAACCGAACCTTCCGCTCATTGGCTGTTTTTTCATCCTTAACCCTTCGCGTCGTCAACATGAGAAAAAGAAAGGAGAACGTCCGACTGGGATGCGTTTCCGGGGGAAACGGGTGGGAAAGCCCAGAGATTACGAGTGTCAGCGCTGCCAGCCTGACCTACATACTGAAGCTGCCGCGAGGATTAGCCAAGTGATACTACCGTTCATGACAAATACCAGCAACTCCAAAACGCAGACGACATGCACATCAGTCAAACGTCCAAACTCAGACATGCATGGCGTTCCGGACGTCTGAGGAAATGCCAACTCTGTCGACATCACGTCGTTTCCTGGGGGCGTAATGAGGGGCGCGGTCACGGCGGCTCAACCCGGTGTTGAAAAACAGGTAAAAATTCAGGTTTTATGGGACACACACACACACACACACACACACACACACACACACACACACACACACACACATTTCTATTTCTATATATATATATATATATATGTTTATGTTCATGTCTAAAAAAGGCCTAAAATGATTGAAGGAGGTGCTGAATGTATTTTTTAGCTACCTGTCCAGGTGATTGTGGACTTTATTATATACTCTAAAGTCCACCGTGTGTTATTTTGTCCGTTTGCCATCTTTCCCTTTGATAAAACTTATTTCCTGTTGTCTTCCGATGGCATGCTACACCACACAATTACACTAATTACCCCAGAATTAGCACTTTCAATTAAAAGGGTCTCAAGAGTCTTAATTAGTGCATTACACTGTGATCTCTGTTCATCACACAGATTATACCGGGACAAGCCGGGCTTAAACTAGAGCAAGCAGACGTCCACACGTCCATGAAGGTCACTCATTTTCTGAGCCGCTCGTCCTGATTAGGGTCAACGGGGGTCTATCCCAGCTCTCACAGGGCGAAAGGCGGGGCCATCCTGGACAGGTTGCCGGTCCATCACAGGACAGAAATACAGACACACACATGGGGGACAATTGAGCATGTCCAGTCAGCTGACTCTCTGGACCCCTGGAACCCTGGACCTTCTCACTGACAGGTGACCCACTGAACGTTAGGACTTGAACAGAACTGAAATTTGGACTATGTTTCCAGGCAGCAAAAAAAGAAGAGTGCGTTAAGATGAAAACATAAAACTCGGCCTGTGCAAAAGTAATGGCACACATGACGCGAACGTATTTGAACGTATTTGAAGTTAACAGAAATGTCCAGTTTGAGTATCGGTCGCTTGTTTGGCTTCATGGAGACATCATGAAACCACTAGCGGTGATCAGATTTGCGTATATTTGCATGGCCACGCCCCTTCTTCACACAGAGGCTGAACCTGGTCTAAAAAAGCCGATGCTCATCAGTTCATCTTTCATAACGCCTCCTGTCATCAGCTGCCAAGACCAGCCCCCTCCCCCCAACACACCCACACACACACACACACACTCACACACTCACACACTTCCCCATGCTCTACTGCACAAATGACACTTTGACAAAGCAGGTTTCGGTAAACTGTAATCTCGCTGTCGATCGCTATGAAATTCGTCACCCTTCCTTTCCCCCTTTACTTTGTATAAGCGTCCCGGCTGATGATCTGATGTTCGGTAGTTAATCGCTCACAGATGTGTGTGTGTGTGTGTGTGTCACTGAACTTTCCAGCGCTTTGAGATGCTCAGTTCTTCAGAAACTACGGAGAATTGTTTACAGTGGTGGCGAACCAGACGTCTGAAGTGTCCTCACAAGAAATGGTTGGGGGGACGCCGCCTGATGGCTGAGACACCACAGTCTGGAGAAGACTGTGGACCTAATAAACCCATTCCTGGTGGAGGGACACGCACGGGACCTTGCAGACCTCTTCCCAAATGAATAAATAAATAAACCCTATAAACGGTCAGAAGACATCTTCCTCTTCTTTTTCTCCTTGCCCTGCTCCCATTAGGTGTCACCCTACCGTCTCCATGTCTTCCTGTCTTCTGCATCTTCTTCGTTCCCACTGACCCCCTGCAGGTCTCGCACCTACAAAGCTTCATCCTCAACATCCCCCTCCTGATAGACTCCTCGTCTCACATGTCCAAACCAAGTCTCGCTTCTCTGACTTTGTCCAACCTGAGCTGTCCCTGTCGTTCCTAATTCTGTCCATCCCGGCGCAGATATCAGCATCTTGACTCCGACACCTTCTGCCTTACAACCAGTAAAATGAATTTTCAAAAACGATGAATAAAATATCAAGTTTAGTGTTTGTTCACAGCAATCGTTAGAAGAAACGTCTTCCAAACGGTGGTAAATATTCAAACTCATTTCCAGAAAGTCTCCAGGCCACATGGCCTGCCTGTATCAGGAGCAGCATTAAATATTCATACATGAAAAGATTATGGTGCTTATTTCCTGCTGGATGACCAACTGTATCCGCACACTTTGGCCTCCAGGGCAAGAGTCCTGTTTGCTTTATAAAACCGTATCCCGTGGTGCTCTGACTTCCTGAACACCAGTAAAACTGGAGCAACTGTCATTTAGTCTCAACGTTAACAGATCTGTATTCATTCTACAGGGAAGTGTCCATTAGTGTTACTATTATAATCACTAATCACCTCTTGCGTATGCTCCCAGACAGAAATGCGTCAACGTTTAGGACATCGAACCCAAACAGCTCTGAGTGTGGAGTGTGTTTAATGGGAATCAAGCTTAAAATAAAGCTTAAAGTGCAACATCTGCAGCATTGACCCTGCAAGCCCAACCAGGAAGTAAAAAGCATTCGCACGGCCCCAAAGCGATCTAATATACACTCCGTGGCCACTTTATTGGAAACACCTATGTTAGATCTACTCTTGTTATTTGGATGTGGGTCCATTTGGGGATAATATCCAGACAATGGTGTCCTGAGACCAGAAAGTGACCACTGATGATGGTCCTACATTAATGGGTACTCCATGTCAAATGACATTTTGTCCATTTTTATGGTAAAAATATCAGAAATATTTATTCATATGTTGATCGTATCGGATAAAATAAGAGTTTCCTTGCAAACGTTTATGGGATAATAATGCATGGATGCTTCCTGTACGTGTCAAGCTCAGTGTCCAGAACACGCACCCGTAAAAGTTATCAGACGTGGTCACAGAAACGGCAAAAGGACACGTTCCCGCACATGAACAGCAGCTGTGTGTAGCAGACGACGTGCAATCGTTCCGTTCGAAAATCGGCTGGAGCGCTAAGACCATCGGGGGTGTGATTATTTTCTCACAGCCAGCACTGAGTGAAGAAACTCCTGGGTCCATCCTGTTCACACAACTCGCCTCATTAGCCCGGAAATACCTCCGCGTGGAGGTAAATGATACGAGCTTTTAAAATGAGTCCAGAATCAAGGTGTTTCTGATAAAGTGGCCAGCGAGCGTCGATTTAAGACACCGAGACAGGAAGCAGAGACAAAATGTAGGGTTGAAACGGAACTTTCAAATGGGAATCGGCTTTTGAAATGGTTCCAAAAGAGCGAAGACAATTAAAGACGTCCCGCTGTGGCTGGAGGTTAACTCGGGAGCGATTATCTCGTCTAATTGCACAAAACAAGCGCAAACGTGATTTCGGGGGTCCATTTACGCAGCTGGATGTGAGGAACAGGCACCTGATCAGGGTTTTAGGAGGTGAACTCAAGGACTTTCTGGAGGAGACAAAAAACTCAATATATTCAAAGCCTCTGGCCTCCTGCGGCGAGACAGCTACAGGTGGAAGTGGCCTCTGAGGTTCAAAAGGCTCCATGTCTTCCCTTCTTCTGTCTCCAGGCTCCGGAGCAGACAGCTGCAGCAGATGGAGCCGTATACCCCCGGCGGTCTCTCTCGCAGGGCCTCCGACTGGAAGAGCAAAAAAAGAAACGGCTGCCGACGGGCTGGAGGAGAAGCAGAAGCCGCGGGACAGCAGCGGCCGCCCGGGAGCAGGAGAGCGATTCAAACGCTAACAGGGTTCCAGTCCAAAGCAAACAGGCGAGCAGGCCTGCAGCGGTCAGCGCTAGAACATGACCAGAGCGGGGGACCGAACGGAAAGGAGGCCAGAGAAAGCAAGCTATGTGGGTTACGAGCGAAATGGGACGGAGGAATAGTTTGGAGAAGATTCAAACGGACACTGTTTTCTCCTCCACCTCTAATCTAGTCCATCAGTAAAGTCCTTTAGATTCTGCACGGACAAACGTCCAAAAGATCAGCTGACGGATAAAAACAGTCCGCAGAATTTTGGCCACTTTATTAGCATCTGAACTCAGATTCAAGACTATATCTGGACGAGGTTGAGCCAGATACACACTATTTCTGTTTTTTTTTGGTGTCTTTTCTCTGGCACACACACACACACATGCACACGCACACACACACACACACACACACACACACTTGAGATCTGAGGCTTAAGTGACAAATATGCTTAGCTTTATTAAGTCTTAATAAAATTTAACGAGTTGTAGCAAAACGGGGGACAGCAAGCAGGTAGTGAAACTGAAAGTGACTATTTGTCTCACACACACACACACACACGTGCAGCCGTGGGCAGCCATATCCAGCACCCAGGGAGCAGTGATGGGGATAGTACCTTGCTCAGTGGAACCTCAGGACCACCTACTGGCCTGGGATTCGAACCCACGGCCTTCCGATGGCCAACTATCACAGGCACACGTTCTGAGTGTGTGTCGTCATTAATGACTCTCTGTTCGACTCAGGAATGGTTTTAAGTATCACGGCACAATAAGACACCGATACGGGGGGACTGGGTTGGGTTTAGACAGCTGGTGGCTTTGCTGGTGGAACGCTCCAGAGCATAAAGGGTTTCTCTGACAGCTTGTGACTCACTTTGACCGCGACAGGCAAATTACCCAGGGTTTCACTTGAAAGGAGCGAGATCAAAAGAGCCACCGTGGCCTCCGTCCCCCAAAAGCACAGCCGATGTGCTTTGCTGCAGAAAGAAAAAAAAAAAACGGAGGGGGATTTAGACTGTAGACTGTCGCCGAGTTCTCCAAGCGGTGACACATAACAGTTGGAGGACCCATCAAGACAAAAAGCCAGTCAAAAATAAAGGAAAATAGGGTGAAATTTCCTAAAAAAAAGTGCCCAGCGCGTTTGAAGTGCACCCGTATTAAATGCAGGGGGAGATGAGAGTGACAGGAAGTGGAAAGCGTGAAGAGCTTAGCGTGAACTCGACTAAAATACTACACTTGAAATACAACAATGGCTGGATCTGTAGAGCGATCCACTTCTGAGGCTGAACGCTCTGCTTTAGGAAAGCTTCCGACCTCCGTTCTGGACAGCTGCTCCACTCTGCTGGAATGAAACAGAACGAGGAAGGTCTACACGGACGAAAGTGTGTTGCAGAGCTCAAACAGTAGCAGGAGATGAATTTCGCCATTTCGGTGTCCGGGGAGCAGTGACGGGGACGGTAGCTTGCTCAAGAGCAACTCAGCTTAAGATTAAGACACGTTAAGATTTAAGGGTTCTAAACACCAGGCCACCTTAGAGTCTATTAGAGATCAGCAAACACCCTAACATGGTTTGAGGTGTGCAAGGAGAACCGTGGTCACTTCTGATGCCTCCACCCCTTGTGAGCTACAAAACCTCAGCACGAAAACTAAAAATACACTTCTTAGCTGATCAGCTACATTTGGGTAAATTAAATTTGGGTTAAAAGCACTGAAATTAGATTTGGTGGCTTATTGTACCGCTATCTGCTCCGTCACCAGATGAGCTGCAGTGGAATCATGAACCTTCCTAGAGTGGAGGAGCTCTATGTGTGAACATAAGTGTTAATATCAGTTGGAAAGGACTTCAAACACACTTGACCCTTCAAGCCTCCCAGGAAGAGTCCGTGTGAGTCAGTTTCACAAAGCCATACTGGAAGAAAGCCAGCTTCTGAGGGTGAAGATCCTTCCTGAAGAAGATCCTTCTCACAACCAGAGTTCTGGAGATGGGAAATTTAGAAGCCTGGGACGACACCCAGGTTAAACAAACTGAAGGAACCTCAAGAAACTGAGATTTCTGACCAGGAAGCAGCTACTGTGCCGTATCAGCTCTATCCAGGTGCAACCCCTCACCTAAACCCTACAGAGTATTTCCAGCAGGTGGAAGTGCGTCCTCTGTGGAAAATCTCCTTCTTTCCTTGCGAGAGGACAACTCCAGATGTGATTCTTCACACCACGTCTGGACTCGGAAGGCAAAAATGGCTCTTTAAGCCTGCCGAGAAACATTTCCTTCCACTCTGAACATCTCAGGTGTCTGAAATGTGCTTGCACCAGATCTACGAAGCGAGCCCTGGTTATGATCTACAGAACCAAACCATCGTCCGTGTGTTGTATTGTCTCACAGACTGGCGGAAGTGGTTTCTGACCCGGTGGGACATTCTGCTTTCTAGGAACGTGAACAAAAGTAGCTAAAACCAGTCGAATCCACACATTTCTAGCTTCATTCTGCTCATTTTCAGAAGCCAAAAGTGGCCGATCGCACTTTTTTGCAGGATTTTTTTGGCCCGACTACCCCTTTAAACAGGCTCCTGCAAACAGACAGCGGTGGAGGAGCGGCGAGGGTCTTATTCCTTATTGAATGTCACTTTAAAGCACTAATTATTTCTACTAACCGCAGCAGTTATTGTATAATTAATGTGTTGCTTACGGGCCTGCAAGGCACGCTGCCACATTAAAAGTAAACAAGAAAGGAGTACTTTTTAATGAGCGGAGGCCATCGTGCACTTTTTTTGTGGCTCTTAATTGTGCATATGCGATCTCCACGACGGCTCAAGCGACTGCCGGAACGGCTTCGGCGCGAAGCTCACCGCTGTGCGGGTTTGGATCGGAGGTTATTAAAACACCCTGCACAACATCGCCGCCGCCGCGCAGCCCCGACAGAGCCGTGGACGTGTTGTGTGATTGGACACGGACGGCGCTGGGCCGCATCCATCGAATCAGGATTGGACCTTGTCCAGCTGAATCGTTATTGTGAGATCGTTATTGTTCGTTAAGCTCGTTCTGAAGAATCACCCACCACCGATTCATTGATTCACTGGTGCGTATCTACTGGCTCCGTCCTTTTCTGATAAACGGATTAATATCACGACTGCGTTCTGAAAACGTCAACAGTGTATTCACACGAACTCCGTCCAATCAGTGTGTATTTGATGTATAATGTCAATTATGTGAATCGTTTAATGAGTCAAATCCATTAACATCAAATATACAGTTGAGCGTAATGCATGAAAGTGAAAGTGACTACTTCCGTCATTGTGAAACACGGCACACGGTGAGACGCACCGAAATTCAACCTCCGCTTTTCACCCACACACCATGTAGCTTATGAAAGGGTCCGGGGAGCAGTGACGGGGACGGTACCTTGCCCAAGGGCACCTCAGGGCAACCTACTGGTCTGGGGTTCGAACCCACGACCTTCGCCACCGACCACCCCCGTGTCATTCTCTTTGTCCTTCCTCTTCTCCTCTTGCCAGGCAGCTCCGTCCTCAACATCCTCCCCCCGATAGTGTCCTCGTCTCTCTGTGTCCTCGTCTACAAACCGTCCAATCTGAGCTGTCCCTTAATATACTCGTTTTAGTCCATCCTCATTTAGTCCTTCCCGACGCAAATCTCAGACACCTCCAGCTGCCTTTTCATCAGTGCAGCCGTCTCCAACCCATATAACATAGCTGGTCTCACTACCATCATCTAAACCTTGCCTTTTACTCGTGTGTCACAGATCGATTTGAATTATTAGATTAGATTAGAAGTCTAATCTTTCAATCACTTCTCAAAATCACAGCCCGGTGGGGCTCACTCTTCCTTCACCCGACTCTTCTTTACGTCTGACTTCGCCGTCCGCCCCTCCGGCCCCGCGGCGGGACGGACACGGACCGCGGCGCCGTTCTTTAGTGTCAGAAATCCCCTGGATTTTGACAGAAGATTATTCTCCACCTCCACCTCGGCCTGGCAGAAGCACAGAACATCCTCTTTTCCTCCGTGGCAGACGCTCCGCATGAAACAGATCGCACTGTACCTGACACTGAATCCATCTTCCTTAGACCGTCTCTATCTTTCGCTCCCTCTTTCTTCTGCCTCTCCTACGTCTGCCTCGCCGCTCTCCTTCACACACTCCTACCGTCCGCTTCTCACATTCTTCCTCCCTCACTCCCTGCTTTTCTCTCGTCCACATTCAGACTCTTTCTTTGTCTCTGCTCTCGCTTTTGTCTTTGTGGCCATTTTTTGACCTTCTGTCTCTCTTCCTTTAGCCTGCCCATCTATTCTCTCGCTTTTTTGTCTCCACGTGAGATTTCTCCTCCTCGCTCCCTCGTTTCTCTCTCAGTTTTTCCATCTCTCACATTTTCTCTTTTGCGCTTTGACCTCATCACTCACTCACTCTCTCTCTTTCTCGCTGTTTCTTTCTCATTTTCTCATCTCATTGGTCTATCCATCTATTCTCTTTTTTTCCTCTGTTTGACTCTCTCCTCACTCTCTTCTCTCTCTCTCTCTCATTTCTGTTTTCACACCTTTCTTTGTCTCGTTCCTTTCTTTGTCTTTCCTTCTTTTCTCTCTCTCTCTCCTACTCGTCCTCTGTTTACCTCTCCCCTGCAGTCACACACTGTTGTTAAACCGGTTCTGCAGCTTTGCACGTGTTCCTGCACGTACACACACACACACACACACACACACACACACACACACACACACACATCCTGGAACACACACCTGCACCAACTGGCCTTAAAGCTATCCGTCTTTTCATCCGTCTGCATCTTTCATCCCTGCGCCCTGTAAAGACCCGATTTAAAGTGAGAGTCTAGACGGTCGGGTTCTGTTACTCTGATGCTTCTCAGGCTCTTCGGTTTTAACGGGAACTAAAAGAACAACGGAAGCTTGTGTGAGATGAGGCTGGACGACTTGGAGAAAATGTCTAAATGCTGATTTTTTTACCAACCTCACTTTCGATCGTAAACGTATCATTTTCTCCACCGAGGACCTCTGTATTATTTGCATAATTTGCATATTCAATTAGAACGTGTTATTGTCGGAGACTCTGGGATATCGTTCAAGTCGCAGCCCTTATGATTCAACGATTACACCCTTTCAGATTACAATAAAAAATAAAACACTGAGCAATTCAAGCTTCATTATAATAATAATAATAATAATAATAATAATAATAATAATAATAAATATTATCTATAGAGTCATTTCATGCATTTCAGTGTTGCTTTATGCTTCGCAACAATTATTAAATCGATTAATTATTTTCTTTAAATGGCCCGTTTATGTTACAATGCTCAGAAAACATTAATTTAGCAGAAAACTCTGATTGACTGGAGTCGCCTGACAGATGTTCACTGGCAGAGAGTCCAAGTTTTTAAACATAAAATGATTCTTTTTTAGTCTTTTTATGTTTCATTTTGATGAAAAGTGACTTGCATTGTGCGGACCGGATGTGGTCCGTGCCGTTACCGTCCCTCTGAGATGTGTGTGGTCCGTACAGGTTACAGTCTGGATGTGGTCCGTACAGGTTACAGTCTGGATGTGGTCCGTGCAGTTAACATCTGGATATGGTCCGTACAGGTTACAGTCTGGATGTGGTCCGTGCAGTTAACGTCTGGATGTGGTCCGTACAGGTTACAGTCTGGATGTGGTCCGTACAGGTTACAGTCTGGATGTGGTCCGTGCGGTTACCGTCTGGATGTGGTCCGTACAGGTTACAGTCTGGATGTGGTCTGTACAGGTTACAGTCTGGATGTGGTCCGTACAGGTTACAGTCTGGATGTGGTCTGTACAGGTTACAGTCTGGATGTGGTCCGTACAGGTTACAGTCTGGATGTGGTCTGTGCGGTTACCGTCTGGACGTGGTCCGTACAGGTTACAGTCTGGATGTGGTCTGTACAGGTTACAGTCTGGATGTGGTCCGTATGGTTACCGTCTGGACGTGGTCCGTGCCGTTACCGTCCCTCTGAGATGTGTGTGATGTTGGCTCTGCAGCTCCAGTGTTGAACTCTTTGGTCTGTCCCCTACTCCGGGAAAGGGAGGCGGGACTGAGGACGTTTGTATTTTTTCTGAAATGTCACTTTAAGGAC
>CM029387.1:2846625-2921289 GCA_017165825.1 Hepsetus odoe
TCACCGTCTCTACTAGTTCTCCATCACGGACACACACTCAACACACCCTGAACTCCACCGTCCACTCTCCCTGTCCTCTCTCTCACTCTCCTTCACTCTGTTTTTGTCCATTTTGGATGAAATGGGTCTGGACGTTGGGAAGGTGAAGCAAAATAAAAATAATGGAGGATCAACTCAAAAGAGTTCTGACTAAACTAAGGAGGTCTAAATATGGAAGGGGGAGGGGGAGCAAAGACAGATATATTTATAAAAGTATTTGTAGTAATTTATTTATTTCAAAACCTAAAATGCACGTTTTGTTCCTGCACAGGTCAGCTGCCAAGTCAAGACTCCACCCCACTAGTCCCTACATTCTCACAGGATAATCCTCCCTATTACCCAGGAGCCAAGTGGCTTTCGTTCCCTCGTACCCTCCTTCACTTCCTCCTTTTGATCCGTTTCGGCCCAGCGGTGTAGCTGATCCCATCAGACAGCCGGGGCAAAACGGGAGACGGGCCGTAATGCAATTTCCCCCAGTTGTCTCCGAAACGATGCCGAAAGGGCTTCCTACTAGGCCAACATTCAGATCAGCTCACGTCTCGATAATGAGTTCTGCCATGCTGGTTATATCACCTAAAATAATAAAGCAGCGCCACCGCAGCCTCTGAGAATGAATCACAGCGTCCGTGTTCGTGATTTCCATACAGAGCCTTCTTCCACATCAGCAGGACCACCAATGCTCACTTTCATATCCAACCAACAGAGTGGACTGAGCCCAAAACCAAGAATGACACACTTTTTCATTCATTCTGATCAAAGACTGTTTCTGATTAAATGGCCTGAGCATAAGAGGCTTTGACTGCTTGGCAATTTTCTGATCTTATTATGAATAAACAACAGGAAATACTCACATTTTCTGCAAAACACTCTTTTAAAATAAAACGAAATGTCATTACATACAGGAACAGGTCAAGAGCAATGAGAGCAATGGCTAAAATAACGAACATGTAGACTGACACTACTGTAGACTGACACTGTGTAGACTGACACTACTGTAGACTGACACTATGTAGACTGACACTACTGCAGACTGACACTGTGTAGACTGACACTACTGTAGACTGACACTATATAACTGACACTACTGCAGACTGAAACTATGTAGACTGACACTACTGTAGACTGACACTATGTAGACTGACACTACTGTAGACTGACACTACTGTAGACTGACACTATGTAACTGACACTACTGTAGACTGACACTATGTAGACTGACACTACTGTAGACTGACACTATGTAGATTGACACTATGTAACTGACATTACTGTAGACTGACACTACTGTAGACTGACACTATGTAGACTGACACTATGTAGACTGACACTACTGTAGACTGACACTATGTAGATTGACACTATGGAACTGACACTACTGTAGACTGACACTATGTAGACTGACACTATGTAGACTGACACTATGTAACTGACACTACTGTAGACTGACACTATGTAGATTGACACAATGTAACTGACACTACTGTAGACTGACACTACTGTAGACTGACACTATGTAGATTGACACTATGTAACTGACACTACTGTAGACTGACACTACTATAGACTGACACTATGTAACTGACACTACTGTAGACTGACACTGTGTAGACTGACACTACTGTAGACTGACACTATGTAGACTGACACTACTGTAGACTGACACTGTGTAGACTGACACTATGTAACTGACACTACTGTAGACTGACACTATGTAGATTGACACAATGTAACTGACACTACTGTAGACTGACACTATGTAGATTGACACTATGTAACTGACACTACTGTAGACTGACACTATGTAACTGACACTACTGTAGACTGAGACTATGTAGAATGACAATATATAACTGACACTACTGTAGACTGACACTACTGTAGACTGACACTGTGTAGACTGACACTACTGTAGACTGACACTATGTAGACTGACACTACTGTAGACTGACACTGTGTAGATTGACACTATGTAACTGACATTACTGTAGACTGACACTGTGTAGACTGACACTACTGTAGACTGACACTGTAGACTGACACTATGTAACTGACACTACTGTAGACTGACACTGTAGACTGACACTATGTAACTGACACTACTGTAGACTGACACTACTGTAGACTGACACTGTGTAGACTGACATTGTGTAGACTGACACCACCTTAAGCGGCAGTGTGTGTTTCCTGGAGTCAGTCTTAGTGTGAACAGGCCTCCAGAAGGAGCTGATAGAAATGTTTGTGTTTAAAAAAATTTTTGGAAATGGTGAGATTTAGTGATGCAGGAAGATATGACATACCTTAAACTGCTCACTCATTTTCTGAGCTGCTTGTCCTGATTAGGGTCACATTGCTGGAGTCTATCCCAGCTCTCACAGGGTGAAAGGCAAGGACACACCCAGGACAGGTCGCCATGGTACCCAAAATCTACACACTGCACCAACGTGCCACCTGTACCTTAAACTAGGGGTGTCAGAGGAATCAGCGGGGGGGTTGAATGTGTTGGAGGAGGGGAACTACCAAACCGTGCTGGACACCAGCCCTCCAGGACTGGTTTGACCTCCCTGCCTTAAAGTGATTTCCCAGGCTTGGGCTTAAGGGTCTCAGTCAGTGCTGGAGAGGACAGAACCAGACTCAAACCCACAACATCTTGGTCCATAGCTGAGCATCGTACCACTGAACTACCACCACCATGCTTTGCAACATTCATGGATTAAGCCTAGTCTTTCAGTGGTGATCCACCGTTAGAGAGTCTGGCAAATGTATGAGAACACAGTAAACAAACCCTCAACAAATTAGAGCCGCATGAGCAAGGCGACCGCCGTTCCTCATCCACTTTTTGACGTGTTCGTTAGCATCTCCGACACGCACCTTTAAAAGAGACAGACTCAAATACCACATCTATGCAAATTTGCTGCATTTGCTTTGTAGGTGATTAAAGTTAAGCAAAGAGTGTGAGACTCTCAAACAAAACCTGCACTGTAGCTTCGTTTCTTCACTGCTGGGAAAATATTCAAATCTTCTCTACACCTGAACGCACGCTCGAGTGCGGAAACAATGCTCTTACGGAAACAAACGCAGGTAATACAGTCAGCACGCTCCGAATCTCAAAGCCAAGGATTCTGAAAAATTTACAGACTTAAATATATAATCCAACATCTTGGAGATCCCAAAACCTGGCAGTTACGGTTGGGGAACCGAAGGTTGTGGGTAGTGTCCCAAACCACTTTATGGCCTCGAATAAGGTACCGTCCCCATGACTGCTCTCCGGGTGCTGGATATGGCTACCCACTGCTGGGTGCAGAGGAAGCATTTTGTTCACTGTGTTCACAGTGACAGTCACTTTCACTTTCACTACACTTCTAGTCCTTAGCCCTATAATGGTCTCCGGTGGTCGGGACGCCACCCCCCTTGTCCCGTCACCAATATCAGTATCGGTCCCAAAAATGGATACTGATGGCTCAAACTGATATTTAATATACTCTCTCGGATCTTCCAAAAAGAGAAGAACAACTGAGGTCACGACTCACAGACGTAAAACCAGGCACCGCTCACGGCTGACGGAACGCTGGCGCTCTCACCGCTCCCGGTGCGAACATAGCGCTCATACCTGAACCATTTCTCTCATCATTGTAACAGAGCCTTTTAAAACTCTCCAAAGTGTTCACGGTGAGATAAACCACAGCGTAACAACAGCGTAAACCTGAGCAGCTACTGTACCGACCTGTTTCTAATTTGTTTTTACAGAGCAGAAGCCGCTTCCATGCTCTCTTGGCCGTCGGCCACAGCGCATTTCCAACAGAGCAAAAAAAAAAAGATGGAGCTCTGGCGTGCGAGAGAATATATCTGGCCCTCGACTGGACAATGGAGACATTCATGTAGTAAAAGGACGGTCTGGGAACTGAACCAGTGCTAACGGTTCTGCATCAACACAATGGCAACACGTCCTCTCGGAGCCGAGTCGAGTGGAGGAACGCTTTCTGGCTCGGCTTTGACTCGGCCTTCGGTGACCTTGAAACCACAAGGACGGAGCGGTTCGCCAGGCCAGCTCCAACGCCTCAGTGGAGCCTCCCTGCTCGCCTTCCAGCTTCCACTTAGTCAGTTGTGTCCTAACTGCTCTCTAATGGACCCAAACACTGAAAGCGGCGGCCCGTTAGGATAGTGCAGGCTATTAAAAGCATCACGCTCAGCGAGTCCGGCTCACCGGTGTTCAGCGGATCTGCTCTTTGGGTGTGAACACTAAAGAGTCGTCAGTTTAAGTGTTAACAGTGAACAAAGCGAGGGTTTATTCAGTATATAGTGTTGAGAAGAGTTTAATAATAAAGCTTTTATATCCCAGAGACTCAAAGCAGCAGTCAGTTCTACATGTATCATATATTTCTGTTTGATCTTTAGGTTTTAGACGGTGCTTTGTGTCTCTTAATGACTCAAACTGTTCATCTGTGCTCTAATCCTGGGATCAAAGAAGTTTCTAATTCTGATTCCGATTCAAAAACCAAATCTTCAGGCACTACATTAGTGAAGCACCACACTCTCTGTGTTTAACCCATCACACAGCAGCCATATCCAGCACCCGGGGAGCTGTGATGGGGACGGTACTTTGCTCAAGGGTACCTCAGGGCAACCTAATGGTTTGCGTCGCGCTGGTGAGTATTTAGGGACGAGGCCACAGGATCGGAAGCTTGTGGGTTCGTATCCTCAGCCAGTAGGTTGCCCTGAGGTTCCCTTGAGCAAGGTACCGTCCCCGTCACTGCTCCCCGGCCGCTGGATATGGCTGCCCCCTGCTGCGAGTGTGGGTTAAATAGGGGGGATGCATTTTTTTGGGGATCACTGGGTGCTGTTCACAATGTCAGGCAGTCACTTTCACTTTCACTTCACCTAAGTTTCCGCAAACGACCTGCAGGTCTGATCTCCACACGGCTTGTTTTCATGAGTCAGAAAGAAGGGTGTCAGTCTAGGAGGGTTAATATTAGAAGGCACTGGCTTGATGAAGAGGTAATTGAGGAACTTCACATCTTCCGGATGAGTCCGGTGATTGGACCAGGGATTGGGGGGGGTGCCACCTTTGCCCAGGCCGGGTGACAACCTGGCTGGATCCCCATTTGTTACGCCGTCAGATCGCATTACATCACAGCCAGGGTGGCTGGGATATTCATCTGGCGGTGTCGAGTTATCCAAACTGTGCCGAGGCCAAAGCTGGACCGCAGACTGCGCCGGAGTGTCCGGTTTCAATCGGGCCAGACTAGGCGACCCGCTGCACTCGCTGTATTAGCTTTACCAGTTTCGCTCGGGAGGGGTGTGCAGTATGATTTAAGGTTTTGATTATTCATTAAATGACGCTTTTCTGAGTGGGATGGAAACAGTAACGGCATAAACCGTGTAGTAAAAAGACGCAGTGATATCACTGATCAAAATACTTTTCTGTGCACTTACTGCTTGAGTTTGAGGAATCGTCTTAGTTCAAAATTGTGCTGATTTCCCAAAATTACCCTCAATTAAAGATGCAAATGAGTTTGTTGGGAGTGGTTTTGGTGAGTATCGCCAATTCTGGAGGAACCTACGGGCAGAACCTACGGGCAGCAGTGGCCTAGTGTTTAGGGAGTTGGCCCGGATCGGAAGATTGTGGGTTCGATTCCCTCCCCAGTGGGTTGTCCTGAGGTACCCTTGAGCAAGGTATCATCCCCGTCACTGCTCCCCGGGCGCTTTCAATAGCTGCCCACTGCTGCACGTGTGTGCATGGGTTAAATGCAGAGGTCCAATTTCGTTGTGGTTCACTGTGTGCTGTGCTGTGACCTCGTAATGACGAGGGTTGTCACTTTCACTTTCACTTTCACTTTCTCACTTTCAACTGTTCACAGTGGAGGTGAATGGAACGTCTGAAGCTCCTCTACAGACATCAGCTGGATCCTGATGCCTGAGACATTGTCTTACCAGACTTTGGAGACATTTTGGACTAGAGCCAAACCCATTCATGGTGGAGGGATACACGCAGGACACTGTGTGGAAAAATGGTCCCCTAAGAAAACAGATTCAACCATCAACAAGCCACAGGCACACTCGGTGCACCACCGGTGTAGGGACGTTCCTCCATTTCTGAAGGCTGCATAAAAATATAATAATATTAAACGCAGGTGACACAACTATGAAACATCAGAAACACTGGATCCACACATCTGGACCATGCAGGTTGGATTTTTTGTACAGAGCACTTACGTTTCATCTTCACAAACCTCCGAAAAGCCTCGTCTGCTCATGAATAACGTATAGCGAGTGGATGCACATCATATTTTCAAGTTCAGTTCTATTTTTCTGCCTTACGCAGAGGAAGTTCTCGCTCCTCGAGGCCCATCCTTCTGCATTTAATCGGCCGCATTAATAATATCACCTGACGCAGACAGGATACACTCAAGGATGGGGAGTTATTCCGCCCTACGACGGGGCGCTTACCACCAAATAAACAAATGAGAACTGACAATCCCTCTGATGGTCCATACATCTTCATGAATAAACGCCGGCCCGCCCCCACCCGACCCCTGAGAACATTTAACTCAATAGCGCGCAGTTTCATCGCGGCAGGCTACATTTCCACTTTGTCTCTTAGACCAATCAGCCTCGCCTCGACGGCGAACCCCGAGCTAACGCGACTAAACGTTCCTCAAGAAGCGGAGGCTCTTCGTCGACAGATGCACGTCGAATCACGGCGCTGTGTTAAGATGACGAGCTTGTTTTTCCAGCTGGAGGGAAAAAACAACACGTTCCCGACTCCTCGCGCTTCCCGAGGGGGATTTATTCCCAGCGTTCGCCGACAGAAATATGCAGAAGTAACACACTTAAGCTGGCTCCACTCAAAACACACCCTCAGTGATGGGAAGCACAATTAACCAGCCTAACCGCCCGTCCCCGTCTTTTACAATCGGCCAATGAGCACACCGACCCCTAGAAGCTCATTCCCAGGATGGCCATATATAACAGGACGAGGCAGGCCAGGTACGCCTGAAGCAATCAGCGAAACTGCTGGAGAACTAGCAGACAGGACGACTGCACAGACGTGATTACCTTCAGTTGAAGCGCCAACCCAGTTCATTTCGAAATCATGGAAAAAGTGCGGGCTGGAAGATGCAGAAATGGTTCAAAATGCGCCATTTATTTCCTGCTCTGTGCAAAATTGGCTGCAGAGCTGCCCGTCAGTCATCGCATCTGCAAAAACCTCCCTCTTTCGTCTGAGCGGTTTTGCAAAAAGTCCTCGTAGCTCTAGTTCTGACTCGTTTACTACAACACTATATATTTATATAAATATATATATACACGGGCAGCGGTGGCCTAGTGGTTAGGGAGTTGCCCCAGCATCGGAAGATTGTGTGTTCGATTCCCTTAGGTAGGTTGCCCTGAGGTACCCTTGAACAAGGTACCGTCCCCGTCACTGCTCCCCGGGCACTTTCAATAGCTGCCCACTGCTGCACGGTTTTTGTGTGCATGGGTTAAATGCAGAGGTTCAATTTCATTGTGGTTCACGTGTGCTGTGCTGTGACCTCGCAATGGCGAGGGTTGTCACTTTCACTTTTTTCATATACTACAGCGCTGTGCAAAAGTTTTAGGCAGGTGTGAAAAAATGCTGTAAACAAAGAACGCTTTCAGAAATGGAAGTGTTGATCATTTCTTTTCATCAATCAACAAAATGCAGTGAAGGAACAAAAGAGAATCTAAATCAGATCAATATTTGGTGTGACCACCCTTTGCCTTCAAAACAGCATCAGTTCTGCACACGGTTTTTGAAGGAACTCGGCCGGTAGGTCGTTCCAAACATCTTGGAGAACTGAGCACAGATCTTCTGTGGATGTAGCTTCCTCACATCCTTCTGTCTCTTCATGTGATCCAGACACACTGGATGATGTGGAGATCAGGGCTCTGTGGGGCCAGAAGAACTGATGCTGCTCTGAAGGTAAAAGGTAGAAACACCAGATATTGATCTGATTGAGATTTTTCTTTTGTTCCTCACTTTGCATTTTGTGAACTGATAAAAATGAACAATCATTATTGATATTTCTGAAAGCGTTCTTTGTTTACAGCATTTTTCCACACCTGCCTAAAACTTTTGCACGGTACTGTATATATATATGGTCCCTTTAACGTATTTGAAGTCCGTACAATTGCGATATTGAAATACAGCGGTACCTCGGGTTATGAGTATTTCAACTTTTTTGATAAATTTGTGATAAAGTTTAACTTCCGAGCGACGTCTTGAAACACGAGCCCGTGCGTCGAACTTTTCTGCTACCAGTAAATATTGGTGAACAAGCATTATGGGATGCCCCCATGGCACGGATGCGCTCCTTACGCCGAGTGAGACGGCGGTTCTGTTCTCTCGCCTCGTTAACGACGGGAGGCGAGCTCGCATCTACGTTACGCTCTCCCATCCGCCGAGCGTCCATCGTTAAGGAAACCTCCTCCGAGCGTGTACGTACCGCTCACGTGTTCTTTCTTCCTTCGTGATCGCGTGTGAGTGTTCATAAAGCAATTTTGACCGCGATGACGGCCCTAAGATGCAAAGGTTCGATCTTGAAAAGTAACGAAACCATCAAGGCGTTAGACGTCACGAAAGGAGTAACGAAACAACGGCCGGTGTTCTGGACGCTGAGAAGTCGCTTCTCGTTTGGGTGTCTTTATGCGGGTGTGGAACGCGTCATGGGAATTTCCTTGATTCGTAATCGGGGGAAAATCGATTTGGGTTGCGAGCACGGATTACGCTCCTAACCCGGGGTACCACTGTATCACCATGCCGCGCAGCCCTAACGTGGGCTATTTGGTTTCAGGACGGGACACGAGGCGGTCAAGCACAATAAATCAGACTCGACTGCAGGTTCCCGCTGCAGCTGCACATGCACGTCATCCAATTTGCGAATTAACGCAGCGGTGCAACTTCAGAGGCCGTCCCTACTCCGTCTCCAGCGTCCTAGCTGGAGGAAACGGGCTGGTGGTGCTTGAGTGGAGCTCGGGCTCTGAGATTGCTTAATGCTGAGACAAACACATTTGAAGGATTATATTACAGGATAAAAAGAGCTACATACGACGCTTCCTTCTCCAGGTTGCGAGAGACATCAAAGCAGGGCTGGAGGCCCAGAGAGCATGAGAAACAATGTCAGTTCAGCAGTGCTCAAACAGAGCGAGACCCATGCTACTCAGAACACACCCTCAGGACGTCGCTTTCATCTGCCACTCAAGCGGCACGGATCGACGCTTTGAGAGAGGCTATCTTACAGGGTTTCAGCGCTAAATTAGCCCACAGTACAGCGCCGGCTGACCTAGATGACAGCCATCGTTCCCGCTTCGGCGACACAAAAGCCTCTTTTGCGGGAGCCGAGCGGTGGACAGGAGTCTTTCCAGGGACATTTTCACCTGATTGGACTGTTTCCTCAACGTTAGGCTGCATCGTCATTATGGAGTGGACATGAAAATATCCCAATATTCCCCTTTTATCATGAAGAACATCTTATTATTGACCAAAAAATCATGTTTGAAGAGCTCCTATCAGAGAACGTTCTACCTTCTAGCTTCCGGACTCGACTGAAGATTAGACTGGATTGATTTATAATTATATTTGAGCCCATTTTACTCCAGAATAACTCTAACGCTGGGCGACTGAGCCCAGAATCAGCATTAACGGACACATAAATGGAAAATACTGACCTTCAATCAGCAGATTAAGGAGAGCACAGTCAGCTAGCCGGACAAGGCAAGGATGTGCAGATACAAAAACACAGTATCTCCAGTATTTGCTAAAAACATTTCTGTAACTGCAGTCTGTATTTCTGGTGTATTAGCTACTGCGACTGAACCACTGTGGGGAAATGCCAAATTGCAGTTTTGGACAGTATTTCAGCTGCACTAAAATGAGATAATTTTCATCTTTTCGCTCAATCACCCTCTTTTTTGCCCCATTTTCTGAGCCCTAACGCTGCAGTACGAGATGCAATGTGTCAGACTGCAGATTCACCCCTGCGCTGCTAGATTTGATTAATATTGGATGCATTCGAACGTGTCAACACTGGAAAATAAGGGACATCATGAAAACCGCGGCCCTTGTGATTTGAAAATTACACCTTTTTAAACTGCAATTTCTAATTTCAGTAAAAAGACGAATCGTTCCGCAGAAGTTAGTCATCGGTCAGATCTGATCATCGGTCCAGTCCGTGTGTAAAACACACGGCAATAAAACTGGACCCGTTACTCCACTCCTGTCGAGAAGATGGTGAATCGTGATAGAAGGTTTTGATTCCAGCCTAACGTTGAGGAAAGTGTCCAATCAGGTGAAAATGTCCCTGGAAAGACTCCTGTCCACCGCTCGGCTCCTGCAAAAGAGGCTTTTGTCCCCGAAGCGGGAACGTTGGCTGTCATCTAGGTCAGCCGGCGCTGTACTGTGAGCTAATTTAGCGCTGAAACCCTGTAAGATAGCCTCTCTCAAAGCGTCGATCTGTGAGTGGCAGACTGGAGGGTTATTGAAACGGATGGTCTTGTTATATTTGACATTTTATCGATGTCCCTCGACGGCATTTCGAAAGCAAAATCTGTCCAAAAAACAACAGAAAAGAGAAGGACACTAGGATGCCATCGCTGACTCTCCGACAGGTGTGTCGTTTTCCCTTCAGGACGTCCTAGTTCTGACTTTGCAGCAGAAAAACAAGGGGGGAAAGTGGTGAGACAGGGGCTGTGTGGAAAAAAAATAATAATAAACCGGTACCGGCGTTTGAACTGGTACCTGAGGTGAAGCCGAAAGCAGCCCACACTGATCAAAGCGTTGGAGATAGGACTAAGCTACACCTCGGCTATTTTCCTGTTGACACGGTTCCGTGCTTGACACAAATACCTGCTGACTGATAGGCTGACGGTGCTGATGCTGGAAGGACGGTAGAACTGCTGAGGAGGCGTTTTTTTACTTTCTCCGAGCGACCGTTAAGAGTTTCCACACCGTGCAGTCCTCTAAATATGTCCCCGGAGCCGAGCTCCGAAAGACTCCAACAATTGGATTACAAGGACTCCGAAGGTTGCTGAGGCAGGAAGAGGTTAAATTAGCTCTGCTTGCTGGACAACATACTGTCTGTAAGGCCAGCGAGCGCCACGACAGATTTTTAACGTTAAAGAGAATTTTGGACATAAAACCATTCTGCAGCGCAACGTTATGTCCCTCAGTAGATTCAAGTCCCAGTGCACTACAATACCCAGCATGCATCGTGCAAAAAGCACTGGAAAGCCTACAGTGTTGCCCGAATTTGACTGCCTAGCCTCATCTAACGAATGCCTAGCTGTATCTGATGAATACGACCAAAAGATAAAATCTTTATCGGCACAAAATGAAGCCTAGAGACTCCATTTTTTACCCTTTCAGCCAGGAAGCCGAATAAACGCACCTAGAAATCCGTATCTCTACTAATGGCCTTCCTGTCGTCCATTCTCTCGCTAATGGTGATGTAAAGACAGTCAAACTGCAATAAGACATCCGGCCTCCTGGCAGCAACGCCTCCAATCTGACTTCCTTTGACATTCGCTAATAAAACATCTCAACCAATCGAATCGCCCACAAAACAGGTCCCCTCACCTTCAAAACACACCAGAACAGGGGTTTTCTTGGGCTTTAAATGGGAAAATCTCACTCTAGAGCCTGAGCAGGATCCACTGAGCATCTTCACTGCAGGTCAGTCTGGGTGATGTAACAAAATTGATGTGTATCGTCATGGAAACAACATCAATCACTCAAAGAGTTTGATAGAAAGTTTATTAGTTTCACTTCGAAAGCATTCACTGTAAAGAATGCTTATAAAGAATGATGGATGGATGGATGGATGGATGGATGGATGGACAGACAGGCATACAGAGAGACAGACAGACAGACAGATAGATAGATAGACTGTGAGAAATGTGCTGCTGAAATACAGGGAAAAGAACAGAGAAGCTAAGCTTCGCCCTTTTGTAGTGACGTTATAAGTAGTGTTTCACCGTAAACTGCTTTTGTAAAGAGAGTCAATAAAGGGCGACCAATCAGGAAACAGCTGATGAGTCTTAAAGGCAAAGTATCAAAAATACTTACTCCTAACATGAATTATGACCGTATGGGTGGATTTTAGGAAACAAAACAATTAAACATATGATATTTTGACATCTGTATTATATATATATATATATGTGTGTGTGTGTGTGTGTGTAGAAAGTTATATATTTTTGTGTCCAAATATTTTCTGGGACCACCGTGAGCACTCTCCCCAAAACAAAAGCAGCTCGGGTGAAAGTGGTGAGCGAGTGAAAGACTCGACACGGCACATAAAGAGCGAAATGTGTCCAAATCTGCCTGGGAATCCGTGAAGCTGCGTCGGGGGGGCTGCAATACGGCTGAATTCCTGGCACGAGGGAACTCGTTACTGCTGCCCTTTGGCCGCGGAGCGTGACAGATCAATCCAACATGCGCCATAATGTAGCGAAGAGAGCCACATCTGCCAAGATTCATCTGGAGTTATTTCCCGAAACGAAGGACGCAGAGTGAAACATGCGAGATATGAATGTGCTCGGAGGTCGAGGGAGGGGTGCGCTGTTCCCAGGAACCGACCGGAAAAACACCGTCCATTACTGCCCGGGAATCTGCCGGGCCTGCTGGAATCCGTACGGACGCTCCAGAACGGCACCATATCTAACAAACCGATTGGACGGCGGCGGCCCAGTGTTTTGGGAATAAGACCGAGGATCAGAAAGTCACGGGTTGCCCGACGCTACCCTTAAGCAAGGTATCGCCCCCATCACTGCACCCTGGACGCTTTCTGCCCACTGCTGCACGATGGGTGTTTGGATGCATTTTGTTGTGGTTCACCGTGTGCTGCGGGCTCGCGATCGCATGCAGTCACTTTCACTTCACTTTCACTTTATTCCGCAACGTCAGACTCTGCAGTAGGCTCAGCGAACGAAAGGTGCCGCCCAACAACGTCGATTTTGGACCGTCTTTAATCATTAAAGACCCCGACTGGCCTTCAAAGAGCACATGATCTACATGTCGTTGACTTTCAGTATCATTTATAATTAAAAAGATCTAATATATTAGTACAAATATAGTAGAACGTGTGGAAGCCGAAGTCAGAAAGGCATCATTTTCTTCTGGGAAGGTTTTAGATGTTGAACGTTGCTGTGAGGATTTGATCGCAGCTACCAGAGCATCAATAAGGTCAGGTCCTGACGTTCGTGCTGGATCAGAAACGCCACTCCTGCTCATCCCGAACGAATCGGACGGAGCTTCAGAGCTCCAGAGACTACGGTTCCACAGCTGCACAGCTCAGCTCAGCTTAATACCCCTCTAGCCAACACATTTCATCGAGCATGGTGACCTTAGACTGCGGCTGTCCCGTCCTATTGTCAGCGCTTTCCTACAGAGATTACACAAGCAGTGTTTGCACAATGTGCCAGTAATGAGTCCACCTTAAGGGAACAGTTCTGCGAAAAATCTCGACTGACATCATTTTCCACTTTCGGCAGATGGAGTCGATCTGCCAGGACGTGTCTGAAGTCAGAATTCTGCGTCTTCGGTTCAGCTCACCCCGAAAACCTGCAGCTCATCATTTCATAGGTTGCCCTGAGCAAGGTACTGTCCCCATCACTGCTCCCCGGGTGCTGGATACGTCTGCCCCCCACTGGACGGCGTGTGAGGATGTATTTGTTTTGTTTCACAATCACAAACAGTCCGTGTTTCAGACACTACAGCCACAGTCTTAAGGACTGATCTTGGATCAGATTCCTCCACATTTGCTCCATATATTTCCATATAGTGTGTCGATACGGCGCGCTGCCCGTGTTCGAGTTATTTTATATTTGTAGATATTTATATATTTATATTTATATTTATTATATTTTGTAGATCCAGGGTTTTTTATAGAATAAAAAAATATGTTTAATATTTCCTTATTTGTGCTGAAAAAAAACAAAAAACTATACAAGAAACTTTACGCTGCGCATTCCTGAAGCTTTTAAGAATGAAAACACTACGAGCCAAAACAAAACTTTTTTTCAATTATATATATTTTTGATTATATTTGACTATTTTCGCTTCAGAAATTACTCGCAAAAATACCTGCATTTGACGTCGTCTCAGAGGTTTAATGTGTAAAAATGTATCAATCTAAAAAGATATATTTTTATAGTTATTATATTATTGGTTAATCTGAAAATATATATATATATATATATATATATATATATATTTATATTTCCTTGGCTGTGCTGAAAAGAAATGTTACAAGATGCTCTTTATTGCACATTCCTGATGATTTTATTAATTAAAGCAGCAGAAGCCAAACTAAATGCTATTTTAAATATGATAATATTAAATAAAAAAAATTAAATATAAAATAATGCTTTTTTAAAAAAAATTTATTTTTTATTTATAATTACATAAAAATATTTATTCTATTTTCTCAGCATTGCAATCAAAATCAGAATCACAAGATGCTCTACACATCACATCCCTAAAGCCTTTAAGAATTAAAACACAGGCCAAAACATTGTGGATCTACTAAGGGTTAAACCGAAACGCTCAGAAGAAGGGCATGGAGGGTGGTCTGGCCTTGGAAAAAAAGCTGGCAAGAAGCTTCTACGGAACCCACTGTATCCAGGGACCAAACCATAAAGGGAATCAGGCTGATTGCAGAACTGCACGGCTCTCACGGAGATGTGTAAATAGATGGTATATTCTTGAAGACCACAGAGGCTTCAACCCAGAACCTTTGGCAGCAGATTGGTGAGCAGTAATCATGGCTGCCTGTGAGGGTTCTTTTATAGGGGCCTCTGTCACCGTTTTTAAAGCCTCCCTTTTCTCTTTGTAGCCTTTCTCAATCCCTCCGTCTAGACGCTCGGCTGGTCCCCAACCGAACCCGGCTGAGCAATATCGCAGGGAGGAGCCCTTCCCAAGACAGAGAATGAAGACAAATGGAGAGTGTAAAAGAAGCACAACCTCAGCGTAGCTCCCACACTAACATCAGCGCCGTGGTACCACCTTATTGCCTCCTACGACCAACCATATAAGCCTCTCTACTCCATCATGCGCAATGAGCCCGTCTCCTTATGAGCAAACGTTGGGCATAATTCTCCAGCCGAGCAGGTAGAAAGCACTATTAAAACAAGGAGCCGTCTTCTCCTGCTCTCCAGAACAATCCTGCACTAAATTAGCCATGCCCAGTTACAGCCAGTAGCTAGGACTCCACCCATCATTTGCACCAACCCCAGGAACGTGAAGCTTGGACCAGCTCCACGTGAAACTCATGAATTCCCAGCAGACAGAAGGAGACGCCTGGACTCGCTCTGCTCCATCCATCATATGAGGGATGGAACTCACGATTACGTGACCAAAATCAGGTTCACTGCTCAATATCTCTCATTCCGAGGTTCTGGGTTTGATTCCCAGGCCAGGTTCCTTCATTGTACATGTGTACATTCTGCTGGGTTTCCTCCAGGTTCTCCCGTTTCCAGTCCAAAGACATGCAGGACAGGTGGAGCAGAAATGCTAAATTGCCCCCTTGGTGTTACTGTAATTACTGTGATCTGTCCTTTAATGGACTGGTGACCTCATGTTTCTCCACTTGGATGGACTCCAGCGCCCCGGTTAGGATAAGCAGCTCTGAGAAGTGCTGGGTTGATGTTTTATGTGTTGATGTTTTATCTGCACTTGTCCAGATCAGAAAACGTTCTCCACATGTACTTCTAGACCTTCTAAACACTCGACACTGTCTTCTAGATCAAACCAGCCATCATCAAATTCCTCCTCGCCTGAACTTCAGATCAGCTCCTCAGACTGGGTCATTTACAGGAGCTGCTGCCACTAAGATTAACAAAAGCTCCGCCCACTCGAACAGAACCACCACTATTGGCTAACTGAACTTCCAATTACAGACGCTAACGAACTCCTTTATCGCAGCTCAGGCTTTTCCAGAAACCATCGACGAATCTCTTCATTTATTAAATCCACTTTCTCCTTCTTGATTATTTGGTGTCGACCAGAGGAGGACGGGTTCCCCTTCCGCGTCTTGGTTCCTCCCATGGTTCCTTCCTCCGGTTTTAGGGAGTTGTGCCTCCGTCGCCCTCGGCTAACTCACTCGGGGCTCGGACCCCGATTCTGTGAAGCTGCTCTGTGACGATAACGGTTCTAAAAAGTGCTTCAGAAATAAAACCGACTAAAAGAACCGTCCAATTTATAAATTCATATAAAAAAATCTAAACTCAACTGTGTGTGGGTGTGTCTCTATACCTTCCCAGCCACTCCGCCCTCCAAATTTTCATAATAATTAAGAAAAGATTCTACAGTCTACTTCCTGATTTCACAATTTCTTTGCAATTTCACCGTAATTATTATAAACCTCGTTGTTCATGAGAGCACAATGACGGCGGTACGGTTTGCTGCTCATATCCTGTTGAGTGAAATAATGTGCATAGCGGAAAAAGGATCCTCACAGCGACGGGGGCCCCTTCCTTCTCGCTGGACTTTCCAAAAGCCACCTCACAATGGGCCGAGTTTCTGGCTTTCTGGGGCTCCTTTTTGTGTAGGTGAAAAGGGGCGGAATGAAGTGCTGGACGCCTTCTCTCTCTCATAAGGCTGATGGGCCTCGTTAAGAAATCTTTGTTTACAGGAGGCTATTGAGGCCATTTAGACCGTCCCGGCTTCCCACAGTCGGCCGTGTCCTCCCATAGATCCCTGCTTTCTGTCCAACACGCCACCTTTCGCCGGCTCCCAGCGGCTCTTTAAACGCCCGTTAGAAGCGGTCTCTCTTTCAATGTCGAACTTTTCCTCACGCAAACAATTGGGGATCGTGAAAGGCCGCTCGGGAAGGTCGAGCATGTTGTGTGTGTTAAACTGGGTAAACAGAGGATAAACAAAGGCCACCGACGGCAAAGCGACAGACGGTCCCGTTCGGAGCGAACGCCGCCGACGCTGCGGCCGAACCGTGCTGTGAGAACTGACTCCGGACCGGACGGCAGTGGAACGGGTGATTAATGAGATATTTAATCCTGCTGGAACTAATGCTAACAGTTTTCAGTTCTTCAGCACTCAGGACCATCTGTCTCCCCCAATTGCGTCTCTCTGAACGAATCCTCCACGTGGATCTGGGGATTTCAGACGTGCTGGTTTAAATGGTTTTTAATGGGGTCTTGTGTATCGGGAAAGTTAGGAAATGTTTCATTTTAAGCACTCTCTCTCACTCATTTTCTAAACCACTTGTCCTGATCAAGGTCGTGGGGGAGTCTATCCCGGGGCGAAAGGCGGAGACACACTTTGGACAGGTGGCCAGTCCATTCCAGGGCAGACACAAACACACACTCAGACCTGGGGGGACAATTTAGCATCTCCAGTCCACCTGCAGGGCTTTGGACGGTGGGATCTCCCGTTGGGGACACACACACAGACACTGGGAGGACATGTCCACTCGACACAGAAATGACTCAGACCGTCCCACACGGGAATCAAAGCCAGGATCTTCTCGCTGTGAGGAGTGGTGGGCGTCTAAACGTGGGATTTTCAGCACTGGACCCAGAGTCTGCAGGTTTGCATCCTGCTTCCAGCAGGTTCCTGAGAGAACCCTGAACCCCTTTCGCTCTGTGAGAGCTGGGATAGACGCCGGAACCACCCGTGACCCTAATCGGGACAAGCGGCTCAGAAAATGAGTGAGTGAATGAGTAGAGTTCCTCCTGCACAAATGTTCAGAGACCCAGGATTCTGTCACTTCATCGAAGTCAGAGATTGTCCTCCACGTCCATCAGCGTCTCCATCCATCAACATAAAATATCCAGAAGAGCACAGTGAGCACCTCCTCACTCAGCCAGGCCGGGACAGTACGCACCATTCAATATTCCTTCTGTCCGATAAGCTCCATCCCTTCAAGAGTTTCACTTCAGAAGACATTAATTAAAATTCTAATTAATTTTTCAATTATAATTATCTCACCTCTCATATCCACCGGACCATACGCTGATGTTTATTTGTTTGTTCTTCCCTTATTTTCTTTTCCAGGGAGTCCAACGGATGTTGGCGTCCTCGTTTCAATCACATCCACTCCAGCTTTGTGTCCCGAGGTAAACAGGTTGATAAGCGCTATCGGCGGAGAAAGGCGGAAGACGGCGAGGCCACATGTTTCCATGCATATAAAGCGGCACCGCTTCCTGCTGGGTTTTGCATAAACACGCACTAAAATGGAAAGCAAGCCACGGACATGGGCTCCTCAATTTAAAGGTGAATTCCAACCATATTTCAAATTTTCTGCTTAATCTCACCGTCTCCGAGTTCTGGACGGATGAGGGCAAAATAAATATGCATTTCTGCAGCGAGTGAAGTAAAAGCGAAAGCGACTACTCGCCATTGTGAGCAAACAGCGCAGCAAAGGGACGCTTCTCTTAACCCACACACGTATCCAGCGTCCGGGGAGCAGTGATGGGGACGGTATCTTGCTCAAGGGTACGTCAGTTCAATCTACTGGTCTGGGATTCGAACACTTGACCTTCCAGTTTTGGTGACCCCTGCAGGTTTCAGCAAATTGTAGTCTTTTTAAAACCACCGCTTTACTCATAAAGACTGCTAAACTAGGGGACTACACGTCCCACACGAACCCTCCGGATAGGGCAGGAGCTCCAAAAAATAATAGAAAGGCTTCAAACATTCCTCTTCCAGTATGATCTGATATGTACAATTACATTTTTTCTCCTTTCTGCATTTTCTTTAGGTGCATCCACCGTGGATCTAATACATCTTTATCGGTTTCTAACACTTCGGGGATCAGTGCATTTAAAAAAAGCCCAGCTGAGAAAAACTGGGCCTTCAACTGGTATTACGGCAGATCCAGTGACGATGTACTGCTTTAAAGAACTTCCAAGTGTCGTTCTGATCAGACCTTCACATTTAACCCCCGAACTGCTCAGGACATCACGCCGAAGCCGACTTTTCACGATGTTCTTCGCCACCTCTGGTGTGAAGGGTTGAGGAAGTGGAAATGCCAACCGCAGCATGAAAAATTCATACGCTCTTCGTTTGGCAATATTCTGTCGGTTGTTAAGTGAACATGGCCGACTGCCTCCATTAAGCTAATCCCATAATGTATTTTCACGCTGAGTTTTGCTAAAATTAGCCCTGAGTGCTGCAATTTCCACTAAGGTCCAAAAAAAAAACGTCCAACTGAAAGCACGTCTGTTTGAAGCAGGCGTCTACTTATCCATTTGGGAAACTTTGTGCGGTACCAAAAGCGAGTGATGCACAGGTGGAGAAGTGAGGTCCAGAAAGGATAAATGCACTAAAGGGTTTCGCTCCTCAGGGAAAACCAGGCAGATCTCCTGGAGAAGATCTTTACTTCCTGGACCTGAATTCTCCACCTCTGGAGGAAGGGACTGAAAACTGAAAGTGAAAATGACTATTCATCATTGTGGAACACAGCACACGGTGAACCACAGCAAAATGCAACCTCAGTTTTTCACCCACACACGCCATGCAGCAGGGGGAAGCCATATCTGTCACTCAGGGAGCAGTGATGGGGATGGTACCTTGCTCAAGGGTACCTCAGGGCGACCTACTGGTTGGCACATCACTGCTACAGTCATTCTTAGAGCAGAGCTGCATGAGTCATTTGCTCGTTATCATCACAATTCAACTTTATGACCAGTAGGTTTCCCTGAGGTACCCTTGAGCAAGGTACCGTCCCCAGCACTGCTCCCTGTGTGCTGGATATGACTGTCCATGGCTGCAGCATGTGAGTTAAATTCAGAGAAGAGTTTCACTTCCCTGTGTGCTGTTCATAATGACAAACAGTCACTTTCACTTCACTTTCACAGGATTGCGGAAACTGCAATGATCCACGAAGACACTCTACTGACGGCCCACTGACATCAAACACTAGAGGTGTGTCCCAATTCGGGAGCTGTGTCCTTCAAAGGCTGCACCCGAAGGGTGACTATGCCACTGGGCTGCGACAGGGCCGTCCCGTTTCCGAGGGCTCCTTCAAATGCGACCTTCATTTCCGTGGAAACAGAGGATCAAATGGATGCGTCCTTCTCAGCTGCTCGTATCCCAAGACACATTGCGCTGCGGTGACGGTTGTTTTATCAAAGGTTTTAATAATGGAACAAATCTGTTTCCATTTTTCACGTCAGTAGGAGTTTGTAGCTCGTTTGTCATGGTAGTAGCTGTTGACGTTGCTAGGCAACAGGAGCGACCCTTCACCCGTCACATTTAATGTTCGCTTCATGGCCCGCTCCATCATTTGCAACATCTGAAGGCCACACCCTTGTGGACTGCATACATCCGGTGCCTGTGGGCAGTGATGAGGACGGTACCTTGCTCAAGGGTACCTCAGGGGAACCTACAGGTTAAGAATTCGAACCCACAATCTTCCGATCCTGGAGCCTAGTCCCTAAACACCAGGCCCCCTAGAAGACATCGAAGAAACAATGTCACGGTGCGTGTAACTGTCCATGCTCCAATAAATCTTGAATCTGCACTTGGTGAGCAAAACAGGCCCATCACAACACTGTGGGTCTGCAGAACTAATCAGCATTCACACCACACGACCAGGCGACGCTACAGATTCACCAAACAAGACCCCTCTGAAGAGCGGCCTTTGAAATAATCTGTGTGTAATTATGTTTATAATCGTTAAAAAAAAATGATTAGCATCCAAATTTCTCAAAGGTTAAGCTCTGCTTCTGGAGGAGAATAAAAAGACGGTGCTGAGGGATACTGAGGTTCAAACCCCAGCTGTACCGCGTGTCTGCTTTTCATCAAGCTCATCAAACCTCTCATGCCAACCTCTAAAGGTAGAAGTTGCAGCGAGTATTTCACTTTCACGAAGATGACAGGAAGCATCTCTGCTCTTCTAGCTTCAATGGATGGATGGTGCGGTTGGCTCTGAACCGAAGTGACGTGACTGCTAATCATGAACTATTCCTTTACTGCTCCACTATACAGGAGCAATCCTTTTAACCAGTGGAGAAAAGAAGCGAGAGTGAGACATTGAAGAGACGGTAGGGGAGCGGAGAAGATGCAGATCCATCCATCCAAACAGACGGCAGACACTGGAACAGCTTAGCACAGGAACATCTTGCAGCTTGTTTGTATCCGTCAATCAATTCTTCTGCAAAAACCTTCACAGCAGAGCCCTTGAGATTTTCTTTCAACGGCAGGTGTGGTGATGTGATTTCATGGGTGATGTCCTCTCGAGAAGCATGAAGTGGAATTTTACTTCCTGGTATACAGTTAAAGACAGCAGCCCACCTTCGGATACAGACAGTGTCCCTTATCCCTTTGTCCCTCTGGTCCTTCATCAGAACCAAGGTGCTCTTGGTCTGGACCATGTTTTAATATTTAAGGGTCTTGCTCAGGGACCTCAGTGATGGTAGTGCCAGAGGTGGGATTCGAACCTGGGACCTCTTGAGCCATTGGTCTAGTGGTTTAGTAGTAACACACCATTAAAACCGCAGTGTCAGCTGAGACACATCCAAAACCCCAATAAGTGAAAGTGACTATTTTGTGATTGTGAAACACAACGAAATACAACCTCTGCTTTGCACACACCCACACCGTGCAACAGGGGGCATCTAATTCCAGCATCTGGAGAGCAGTGAGGGGACGGTACCTTGCTCAAGGGTACCTCAAGATAACCGACCGGTCTGGGATTTGAACCTGCCGATCCTGGGGCCTAGTCCCTAACCACAAGTTCAGTGATACGGTAACAGTGGTCAGTTTCCTGTGATGGACAAGAAGTGGGGCTGAAAAATTGTTGGAAAAGAAATGATTGACTGTTTTTATTCGTACCAAATGTTGTAGGTGTTTTTGATAAAATGGACAAAGAATATGAATTAAAAGTGTACCTAATAAACTGGAAGCTCAGTGAATAAAAAAATCCATCCATCCATCCATCTAACCATCCAACTATCCATCCATCCAACCATCCATCCATCATCTGAGCTGCTTATCCTAGCGGGGGTTACCCGTACCCGTAGGCAGAGAAACACCCTGGACACTTTATTAAAAGTTTTTAAAAACTTAGAAACTCCATTTTCACTGCTTTAGCACAGTAAGGCTATTCTATCAAATCCATTTTTTAAATTCATGATTGATTATTCTAAAAATTCTCGCCCCAAAACAAAGAAAAACTGACTTTATAGCTGCTTGTGCGCCGTATGTTGCTATAGAAGCAGTTATTGTAGTATTTGTTCAAATTCAGCTTTCGTGAGCCACCAAAAAGGTAAGAATTATTAGTGTCAGTGGAAAAGTATGAAATCATTCATAACAGCTAAACCTACACACAGTACATCTAATATTTCCCACTATGGCATCGTTATTAAAACACTATATAACATGTAACCCATTTCTAGCTTTTTAAAACTGTTTTAAGAGGATTAATCCGAAGAAAACTGTTTCTTGTTTGAAGCAGCTTATTTAAATGATCTCACTTGATAAAATGACTTATCAAGAAACCTAGAAATAAGCAGCCTCACAATAAGAAATATTACATAAAATCAATTTTAAATAATTTCACATATAGCATCAATGTCAGTATGAAATAAAAGCTACTTTTGAAGAAGTGCTTTACTCGATTCATTCTTTTAAAAAAGAAACATCCGCAGCAGAAACAGAAACAAGACGGACGCTAAGGCTCGGATGAGACGTTAGATCCAAACTGAACCTAAAACAAGGAGGCAAAATGGAAACGAGCTGCTAACAGCCTGCTGAGAAATATCTGAGTGGTGAAAGTGATCTCAGAGCTAATGCCCAGTCCTCCCTGCCCACAGCATCATGAATCATAAGCCTTTTAGGCTGTTTGTTTGCTGAGGTTTTCTTCACTCGGACACGGACTCGCACTCTTCCTGCACTTTAGACGGCGGCGATGTGGCAAAAATATAATATCTTGATGCTACTTGTGATCAGCAGCATCACAAAATATCAGTACCATGTTTCAGCGCTGCACGAAATCCAGTTCATCCAGAAAGTACGTTTTAGACGTTCTAATTCTAACACCTCCCACTGCACTGGTCTCCCAGTGGTCCCAGTCCAGAACGGTTGGTGATTTTCCTGCTCAGACACACCTGGACCAACTCACCTGTTAATGGTCAGAGCTTTGAAGTGTTTTCAGACTAAAGTAACTGTTGTGGACACGCCCCCTCCACAGCCAGAGTTTGCTGTGGCATCTTTGGTGATTGAGAGGTGGTTGCCATGGCGTCCCGTGTTGCAACGTGGTTACTATAGTAGTGCAGTTGATTGCTAAGTGTTGCTGTGCTACTGCTGGTGGTTGCTGAAGTGTTGCTATGGTATCACTGGTGGTTGCTAGGGTGATCGCACTAATTAAACAATGAAAACATTTTAGGAAATCACGGATATTTCTACTAGCTTTTGTGAGATCACTCAAGTCCTGACATCATTTTTCATCACGCGTTTAGTGAGATCCTGCTGGTGTGGGTTTCCTCCCTTTCAATGATGACCTAACAGCTCCTTTTGTGGAGGACATTTAGTCTGAACCTGACCTGCAGATCATCCGGTCATCATTCAACAGCGGAATAAGATACATTTATAGAGAACATTCATTTAAATGGATGATTTTTCATCAAGTAATTAATCGAGTAACTCTGATTGGCCTCGTTGCTTTGATTGTTATCAGGCTGCATGAGCTAAAAGTGTGAGCGCTAATAACTAAGTGAAATGTTGCTTTTACATTTTTACGGGATTTAGCAGACGCTCTTATCCTGAGCGACTTCCATGTCCTGATTACAGGGACAGTCCCCCTGGAGACACGCAGGGTTAAGGGTCTTGCTCTTGCCCCAGTGGTGGTAGTGCTGGAGGTGGGATTCCAACCTGGGACCTCCTGAGCCAGACGTCCGTAGGCCCAACCACTAGACCAGCTCCTTTTTGAACAGTAAACGTGTTATTTTGAGCTTGGGAGAGATTCAGACTCGCTGTGTAATCTTTGCACCTAAACTTTGACATTTGCGTCCCAACGAGAGAACTTAAAGTGTAATTAACAACTAATAAAATGGCAAACAAAGGCAGAGCAGGAGAAACACATTATACGCTCTGGATTTGGCCTCGGGCTCGTTTCACCGACTCCAAACAGAATTCATAAAAAGAGCTGGGAAGAATATTCTTATGGGAAGAGTGGATAATTGTGTTTTAGCCAAATGTGAGACAGAGCTCTGCTTCATTTTTATTCCCGGTGCTCCACTGAGAGGGTTGCAGGAATGTTCTCCAAAGATTTTCCCACTTTCCTTCCTCTTGTTTTAAGAAGCCCATGAAATATGAAGCATTTATGGCATTAAATGTTCTCTTTCTTGTCGTTCGCTAGAGCAGTGCGTTGACCTACGTCTGTAATCTAGTGAAGAACGTTCTGCCAGCCAATGCCCCGGTTCTTCTGGCTTCGATTAAAGCGACCACACTGTGGAAAAAAACGATGGAACTACAAACTGACTTCATGCGTAAACGCCGTTGATGTGATCGCTCGTTCCTTACGGTCCATGTTCGGAAAGTCAAACTGAGAAACGGCATTTTTGTGATGTCACAAATACCACCAACAAACTTACGGTACATTCCCACCAATTCAGTCTGAAGCCCCGCCCATTCGGGGTGATGTCGTAAGGAGTGTTTCCCACAAAGCAAGGCGGCCAATCAGAGCTCATTTACATATGTCTTAAAGGTACAGTAATGAGCAGAGCCAGTTTAATTCTCACTGATTCCATAAAACCCCTCCAGACCATAGTTAAACACACACACACACACACACACACACACATTTACACTGTTGAATGAATAGGAAATGTACCAACACTGTAGGGATGCTCAGTTAATCAAATTCTAATTTTGATTGCAACATTTGAATTTAAATTAATTCAAAAATAACATTTTAGAATAATTCATGATTATTAGAATTTGGCATAAACAGATGAATGAAGTGAAAGTGACTATTCTTGTCATTGTGAAACACGGCACAGCAAACAGTGAACCACAACGAAATTACCCCTCTGCATTTCCACCACACACACAAACATGTGCAGCAGGGGGCAGCTATTTAAAGCGCCCGAGGAGCAATGACAGGGACGGTACCTTGCTCAAGGCAACCTACTGGCCTGGGATTCAAACCCATGTAATCTAGTGAAGGATCATGGGGCCTCGTCCCTCTAGGCCACCGCTGCAGGGAAAACTGCTGAAACTGAGAGCTGGAGACCGAAGCGACCCCACGACTCTCCAATCTGGCGATATAGCATCTTCTTCACTTTGAGGAAATTTATTTTGATGTCATTTATTTAAATATTATTCATATAAACGTGTATTATATTGCTTTATTGGACCATGTTGGAGATAAATGGTACATTTTTGGTTCCAAAAAATATTAAAACTGCAGAAAAATCCCTGAGGTTGACCAACAATCCTACAACATCAACACCTTCCATCAGATTACAGATGAATTTTAATAGCGAACCCCAACAGACTGTTTTTCTGTAACACCCCTGCTGTCTTTTCATTTTCCTTCATTTTTAGCAATGATAAAAATAAAAATGGAAAAAGGCCGATAGAACCCCGACGCTAATCTTCATCTTCAGAGTCTTTATGGAAAAGTTCAGCTCCATTCTTTCATTTGACAAGAAATCCCATCATTCAGTGCGGCTGGCGTGCAGACAAAGCCTTGGCAGGGAAATAAACCGTGCTCGTCCCGTCGCGGTTCTGTAACGGACTGAGAAATGACCCGTTTCAGGATCAGTTGCAACGGGGTGAGAAAAAAGCCCAGTCCGAATGGCACCGCCGTCCCTTTTCGGAACAATAAGTAAACTGTACCCGTGTACGAGGCTCGGGAGCTCCTCCTGAATCCCCAGTTTTTCAAACAGTGCCTCATTTACCACTCACCTTAGGAGATCCTTCAGCACAAACGAGGAAATCGCACAGCGAAGCCTTTGCGGAGTGAATTTTCGAGCATTTTTCCAGTGAACGGTCAGTCGTTCAGTGCCAGAAACCACGGGAGCGAGTCTATCAGAGATCAGCCAACACCGAACAGAGGTCCAAAATGCCAGATCAGATCCTGGTGTGGACCTGCGCTCAAATCAGCCAGGCTTTAAAAGAGGAAAATGACAAAAATACCTTCATTCATTTTTAAAATAACTTTCATTACTCTTTAATCGCTTGTTAACAACAATCGCTCCGGCTGAAACAACTCCACTACATGGAAACTTTTCACCTGATTCATTAACAATGCCGACGGCTTCATTCGGTGCTCCAGCTGGATTGAATTTAGGATCTAAAAATCAGCTTTAATCCAATAAAATAATATTTATTAAAACCCAAAAAGAAACATATCGTCTTGGGAGACTGGTTGGAAATAACACTGGCATCAGAGCAGAATGTTTAGAATGATGAATTATTTTCATGTTCTTTTATTTATTATATATATATATATAATATATATATATATTTTCCCTCGTTTTACCTCGTTGTATCTTTTTTTAAACTTAAAATTAAATGTAATTGGCTTGGCTTGACACATAATAAGCGGTGGCCTAGTGTTTAGGGCGTCGGCCCCCGGATCAGAGGGTCGTGGGTTCGAATCCCAGACCAGTAGGTTGCCCTGAGGTACCCTTGAGCAAGGTACCGTCCCCGTCACTGCTCCCCGGGCGCTTTAAAATTCTATGCTGTCCGCCAATCAGGTGGCCCGTGTGATTTTACCGCTGTGACGTAGCACCGACGCCGGGGCTTCACATTTACAGCATGCTGGGCGCCGCGCCCTCCCAGTCTCGTGGCACCGACTCCATCCTTGGCTCAGGGCTGCTGCCCAGAATATGCCACCATTTTCCTTCCCTGCCAGCAAAATCAGCAAGCCAAGAAAAGAAAAACAAGCCGGGCATCTTCTGCGACGGCAAAGAAGCCGCGTATGTGAGAGCGCTGTCAAAGTTCACTCGCCGTTAAACGTTTTATTTTCCATAATGAGCCTCAGAAAAGGCCTCTTTTCACTCCACGTTCGGCCGCAGTGAAAGCAGAATATTCCACCGTGCAGACCGCTGCTTCTCTCCAGCGCAGAAAAGTGCAAAGCGGGGCATTTCAGAGTGAACTCATGCGGCGCACATCAATTATAAGTCCAGGTGCATGTGACCAGCCGTGACCTTTGAATTCCGAGCTGGACTCAGCTGTCTCTCCTTTTCACTCCCACCCATTTCAGTTTATGCAGTTTATGCAGGTTATAATGTCCCGCTTAGTTTGTAGAAAGAAAAAAAAAACAGAATGTAGCTTTAAACGGCCCGGATCACCCTTTTCTCCTATTTCCTGACTATTTTTTGGCCTATTTAAGCCATTTGTGTGGCTTTATTTGCCTTTTTTTTACATCCTCCATGAACAAATAGGAGCATTTATAGCTGATTTTTCTAAATGACCAATTTTCTGATTGGCTGCTCACAATTAGAAGTCAGGAATCATGGATGGAGAGGGATGACGTGGGGGATATAAATGTATCGTCACTTTATAACCTGATTCTTAACTCTTTTAGTGAAAAAAACAAGATTTTTTTTTTTTCAGTTTTTCATGGCGCCGGCCCTTTAAGAGAGCCGGTCGTTGTATCCACTATGTTATAAATGATGGCGTTGTTCAAAATATGTGCTACACCTGTGTGATTAAAAAAGTGCCGATATCCCATCATGCAACACTGCAAATGATCGAAGTCAGGCACCTGGGTGCGGCCTTGTAGAATAAAGAGTTTGAGGAGGAACCATAATGACTCTGAATGAAGGCGTGTCTATTTATCCATCCATCCATCCTTCCCTCCATCCATCCATCCATCCACCCCTCCATCCCTCCATCCCTCCATCCACCCCTCCATCCATCCCTCCATCCATCCCTACATCCCTCCATCCGTCCCTCCATCCACCCCTCCATCCATCCATCCCTCCATCCATCCCTCCCTCCATCCATCCCGCCATCCAACTATCTACGAACCTACACACATCAAATGTGCCAAAATACTTTTCTACGAAACACTCATGAACACACACACTGTGGGGCTGTGATTGGTCACTCTGTCAAAAACACTCGTTGACTCTAATTAGCCGACGATACATCGTGTCGCCCCTAACGAAGATAATCAGAAACGCTCCGCTTTATTGGTTGTAGCCTCGGAGTTCTGTCAGTCTGGAACACCAAATACAGAACCACATAAACTGGACTCCAGAACCCGACCTGAAAACGCGTGGTCACAGTCCCGTCTGATTGCTCTTCTGCCTCGCTCTGGAGGCTTTGCGGCGAGACGTGAGCTGCAGGCCGCGGCTTTAAGAGCGTTTCTTCTTCTCGAGAGTAAACTCTGGCCACGGTGTCGGGCGTAATCCCTCACCTACTGTACATCCTCAGCGCTGAGCGATAAGCTGAGTAAGCATTATAACTCATTTGGCAAACAGACAGAAGAGCATAAAAGCAAGGTCGAGACACTCGGCTGGTGCTCGACAACAGCAATGAGTGATCATTTCCCCCGAAGAAGCACCACACACAAAAAAGCCAGCGAGAAAGAGATGTATGCTGGTGCCAAGTGACTGAATCTCCTCACATGACCTTCAGTAAAGGAAGAGAAGCCTGCTCCTTCTTCTTCTTCGCCTCCTTCTTCATCTTCTCCTCCATCTTCTTTCTTCTTCTCCTCCTTCTTCATCTTCTTCTCCTCCTTCTTCATCTTCTTCTCCTCCTTCTTCATCTTCTTCATCTCCTCCTTCTTAATTTTCTTCTTCTTTTTCTCCTCCTTCTTCATTTTCTGCTCCTTCATCTTCTTCTCCTCCTTCTTCCTCATCTTCCTCTCCTCCTTCTTCAATTTCTCCTCCTTCTTCATCTTCTTTTCCTTCTTCTCCTCCTCCTTCTTCATTTTCTTCTTTCACACCTGCATGTCCTCCCTCACCACGTCCTCTTCGTCCTTCCTCTTTCGTCTTTCCTGGCAACTCCATCCTCAACATCCTTCTCCTGATAAGCCCCTCGTCTCTCCTCTCGACCTGTCCAAACCAACCGTCTCACTTCTCTGACTTTGACTACAAACTGTCCGACCTGAGCTGTCCCTGTTCCTAATCCTGTCTCCCTTCCTGTAGTTATAAAAGCTCATCAGCACCTGCAGACATCATCACACACTCTCCTCAATAATCAGCAGACTTGTTGTTTAAAGTGAAAGTGACTATTCTCGTCATCGTGAAACGCAGCACAGCGAACCACAACGAAATTACACCACTGCATTTCTCCCATGCACACCGTGCAGCGGGGGGCAGCTATTGAAAGCACCCGGGGAGCGGTGATGGGGACGGTACCTTGCTCAAGGGTACCTCAGGGCAACCTACTGGACTGGGATTCGAACCCACGACCTTTCGATCCTGGATCCAGGTCCCTAACTGGCCCACCGCTGTGCTTTCTGACACTGAAGGTCTCGCTGTTTTCTTGAAGGACGGTATAAAGAACACCGGCGAAATGAGGAGCACTATTTTCACTATTTTCGGTTTCGTTTTAGGGCTTTTTGAATGCGCTCATTCGTTTAGTCTTTTTTAAAGACTCTCACACTCACATTCTCAGCTGCTGAGTATTAATTTGTGTGTCTTGGGACTGGACGTTAGCGTGTCTATGTCTGCCTGTTAATTGTTAAAAATGTGGCCCTTGATGTAGTAAAAGAACAGTGTGTGTGTGTGTGTGTGTGTGTGTGTGTGTGTGTGTGTGTGCGTGCGCTGAAGCTTCCTCTTTCCCTCCATTCGTCTTCCTGAGTGACAGCTCACAAGCCCACATGCATATTAATACGACAGCAGGCTGCTTGATTTTATTGGATTATTGAGGATGAGGACTGAGAGGGACTCGCAGGGAACGAGGCATCGATTCCATCGGGTGTGATTCGGTGAGTGTGCACGGAGATCAGGAGTCACCTTCCGCAGAACCCGTAGCACTAAAGCTGCACGATGTGGCCAAAGTATCAGGATCGTGATTACAATCGGCTAAACCAGGCCGACCTGCGGTTTCTTCACCTGACTGGTGGAACCTCCTCTAGAGCTGCGATCAAGCTCAACACCTCGGACAGGTGAACTGGACAGGTGAGCTGGACAGGTGAACTGGACAGGTGAGCTGGACAGGTGAGCTGGACAGATGAGCTGGACAGGTGAACTAGAGAGATGAACTGGACAGGTCGATTGGTGACTGCTAAAAGTAAACGTAGGTTCGATGAAAGTCTTGTTTGATGACGTGATGAAAAGATCAAAGTCAAAGTTTGAAACTTTGTCATTAAAGTTAACGAGTTTTCAAAGCTCGCTTTTGTAATTTCCAATCTGCAGCCTTTGGGTCACACACACACACACACACACACACACACACACACACACACACACACACACACACCATTTAAAGACACTGGCTGCTTTTTTGCACGGAGTATTTCAGAATGAATAGACTATTATAATCAGTTTAATATACAATTCATATATAAAATTACAAACAAAAATCTATATAATGTAATATTTTTGTAATGATGTGTTTTATTATTAATAATCTTTTTTTGTTGTTGCTATTTTTAAGAAAGTAAATAGATAGATTATTCTTTTAACGTATTATCTTTCAGGTGTTTACCTTTAACACTTTATTTGTCCTAAATTATGGCCATTCTGGATGATTTCCGTTCCTCCTAAAATCTAAGCTTCACACGGAGCAAAAACAACAGTTGCATCTTTCCCAAACTGGCTTTTCCAGCGAACCCGCCAATCAGGACCATTACGTTCACAATTTAAAACACAGAGGAGCTTCAAAACAGGCCCACAGCGCTGCTCCGACGTCTGTTTCCACTTGAGGTTAAAAGATGGCGGCGCGTGAAGTAAAGCTCGGGAGAAAATGGTTCGTAATGCCTCTGTTGGGCTCGCTAATGGCAAAACCTGTTTTCAATCAGCAGTGAAATTACAACTGCATTAGCCGCCACATACTTAACTCCATTAGAGGCGTCTAACTGTCAGAGCCGCCGCCGAGCTCTAAACCGTAGAGCGGCTCAAGCAACGGCCTGCGAGAAATCCCTGTATCTGCCAATCATAGCCCGAGTCAAAGGCGACGTCCACCGCTGCGACACAAAGAGAACTTTCATTTATCATCCAGTGTCTTCTGAGCTATTCCATCACGTGCTAGCGGTAGGATCCTCTAGGGTCCAAGAGGTTCCCACTTCCTCCACCACCACTGGGCTGAAGGAAGATGTGGACCATGAAGAAAAATACGGTAAGAAAATGTACACAAAGAGGTGATCTGTGACCGCTGAGTACCAGCAAGAGTGAAAGGGAAGGTTAACGAAACGGTAGTGAGACCAGCTATGCTATGCAGGTTTGAGACGGTGACGCTGACAAAAAGACAGGGATGGACGAGGAGGGACAGGTTTAGAAGTGAGTTTATTAGAGTTGGACGATTTGGAGACAAAGTCAGAGATGAGAGATTGCGCCAAACCGGACGTGTGCAGAGGAGAGACGAGGAGCAAATCAGGAGAAGGATGATGAGGACGGAGCTGCCAGGAAAGAGGAGAAGAGGAAGGACAAAGAGGAGCTTTATGGATGTGGTGAAAGAGGACATGCAGGTGTGAAAGAGGAAGATGCAGAGGACAAGAAGAAATGGAGGCTGATGATTCACTGTGGTGACTCTTAAACAGAGGCATCCAAAAGAAGTAGAAGAAGAGGAAGAAGAAGAAGGAGAAGAAGAAGAAGTAGAAGAAGAAGAAGAAGGAGAAGAAGAAGACGAAGAAGAAATAGAAGAAGAAGAGGAAGTCTTTCAGGTCGTTCAGGCGTTCGGTGATGGATGACGGCGTCGATCCATTAAGAGCTTTAAAAACCAGTAACAGGATTTAAAAATCTATTCTAAATGGGAGCGTGAATGTAAATGTGTACCTTGAGCTCATTCATCGCAATAACGTTTCATCATATCGCCAGTGGAACCGCTCTCCGAGTGGGCCGCGTCAAACACCACGGTTTCCTTTGGCAGGGTTTTAGTCCCGGTATCTTGGCAGGACAGCCTGCCAGTGAACCGCAGTGTATGTGGCAGGTCTAAAACCGCCTCTGTGCCGCAAAAGTCTCCTAAAAATGCAGTCACGACTGCTCTGGGCTGTAAAAATAAAAAGCCGTGAATTCCCCCCGCCAGAAGCCAACATGCCATCCAGACGTTTCGGAGCGTACGAGCTCCAAGATAAGGCCTATAAATGTTGATACCCGACGCCACAACCAAGGCGCTATAAAAGTAAAATCTCTCATTAGAGTCTAGGCCCTGAAATTACCTAAATTCAGCCCATATGGAGGACATAAGACAGCGTCAGCAGGGGGACATTTGTACCAAGTGGCTTTTCAGCATGTGGCAGTGCGGGGCCACGGCAATGCACAAGTGCCAATTAGTTCTCACTGCCAGAGAGAAACGGAAAGCAGGGTGGCTGGGAAAGATAGCACACACACATTTACATCCAGTGAAGGACACACAGTGATGCTGGAAAACTTAATTGTCTTCACGAGCCCGGTGCTAAAATAGATGGCAAAAATATAAAACCTCAATACTGTGAGGTTTGCGGAGATCATCCGCCACCATTCCTTCCTGCCCTCTGCATCTTCCTCATTAAACCAACCTCCTCTTTGGTCCTTCCTCTTCTCCTCTTTCCTGGCAGCTCCATCCTCAACTTCCTCCTCCTGATATACTCCTCGTCTCTCCTCTGGACACGTCCACACCAACAGTCTCGCCTCTGACTCCAAATCATCCAACCTGTGCTGTCCCTCTAAAAGGATCTTTGGTAATCCTGTCCATCCTTGTCCCTCCCGATGCAAATCTCAGCATCTTTAACTCTGACACCTCCTGTCCTTTCACCAGTGCCACACTTTCCAGCACGTATAGCATAGCTGGTCTCACTACCGTCCTGTAAACCTTCCCTTTCACTCTTGCTGATACCCGTCTACCATAGATCAGTTCTGTCACTCTTTTCCACCCATTCCACACCCAGTCTTCTTCACCTCTCTTCCACACTTGCCGTTACTCTGAACTGTCCACCCTGAGTAGCTCCTCCGTCTTCACTACCTCCACTCCCTTCATCCTAACCACTCTGCTGTCCTCCCTTTCATTCACTCTGATGTATTCTGTGTTTGTCCCACTGACTTTTATTTATCTCCTCTCTAAAGCATATCTCCATCTGTCCAGGGTCTCTCGCTACAAATCACAATGCCATCTGTAAACATCAAGGGGACTCCAGCCTGTAGTCCACGGGGACTCTTGTCTAATTTCGTCCGTCAATCTCTCCATTAACATTGCAAACATAAAAGAGCTCATATTTGATCCTTGATGTAATCCACCCTATACTTTAAATGCATCCGTCACTCCTACTGCAGATCTCACCACTGTTACACTGCCATCATACACATCCTGAACTACTCTCACATACTTCTCTGTAACATCAGACTTCCTCATACAAAACCACAACTCCTCTCTAGGCACCCTGTCATCTGCTTTCTCCGAATCCAGAAAGGCACAATGCAGCTCCTTCTGACCTTCTCTGTACGTCTCCATCAACACCCTCTCGCATCTTTAGAGCTCTTCCTCAACATGAAGCCATATTGCTTTTCACTAATCATCACCTCTTTTCCCTTTAAACCATTTCAGCAGATCAGGGTTGAAAAAGAGGGCAAAATAATTCGACTTTTAATAGGATCGCATGAATAACTTGATGTTGTCTTGTCGCATGACCCACATTCTTCTGAGATTCAGTGCACAGACAGATGTCATGACATTTTCAATTCGTAAAGTTCAGCTGTATAACCCAGATTGCATTGCTCCATCACAGATAGCAAGCCACGCTTTTGCAGCAAAACAGTCCCAACCGAGAAAGCTACCACCACCATGTTTTACAGATGGGATTAAAATCTTACACGTCACTGCGGTGCTTCCCTTTCTCCAGACGTAACACTTCTCTTTTAAAAAGTTCTGGTCTCGCTGATCCACAAAGCATAGTAAAACAGAGTCCCTTTCTCCTTGCAACCCCACCATCAACCCCCCTGGTGTTCAGTGTTGTCCTGATGGTCGAAAAAAAAAAAGACCCTGAGTTCAGACTTTTACCTCTTGCTCTAGAAGTGATCTTTGTTAGTTGACCACTCCTGAGGAGAGTAACAATTGGCTCAAATTTCCTCCATTGCAATATTTTTGATCTATTTATTATATTTTATCTAAATTTAGTGTATATATACATACATATATATAAATACAAGTATATCTGTATATTAAGTTTGCTGTTTAAAAATATTATTAACAAGAATTAATAGTAATAAACCAATAAACCACAAGCTAATATATATATATATATATAAATAGCCCTATTATTCTCTGAACTGGACAGACACATGCTCACACACGAAGACACAAAGCAAAACAATTGCCCCGTGATCCCCGGCTGCGAGCTCTTTAATGCAAACCAGGCAAAAGCTGCTGTGATGAAACACTTCTCACCGTATTCACACTTCATACACCGAGGTGCGTTCAGCTGAAACAGCACGGAAAAATGACAGAATAAGCCAACTGTGTGTGTGTGTGTGTGTGTGTGTGTGTGTTGACACCCTCGGCTTGTCACCTTCACTTCAGCCCAAATGACTCATTCCAGTCCGAAGGTATAGATCACTCTTATCACACCTGTCAGCAGCACCGTGGGCTAATTATGACGAATTGGGACCAACTGTGATTAATCTGAGTTTAAACAGATGCTGCCAATACCTGTAAGTCAGACGTGACTCCAACATGCCAATACGCATGGAAATCACCCTCCACCCAGGAGGCAACACTCCGTTTCGCTGAGGAGGAGGCCCGTGTCGTGGCAGCCCGCTCCGGGCTCTCTCTTAAAATAACCCGAAGGGTCCGCTCTGGGCCGGAGGGGGGCTGCAGGGGGGTGAGGGGACAATCAGAAATAATGCAACGCTGCAGCGTGACCAAAGTGCCACTGTGGGGCTCCTGAAGAGGCTCCTCTCTGGGCTGCCCTTTCAGAAGGAAAGGCTTCGTTGCAGTGGGTCGGGGCACTTTTGCATGCACAAAACACCCGATTTAAACGGTTCACACTTCATTAGGACACAAGCCGTCGTATGAGTCCTGCCTCCTTCGGGGGAAATGGGAGGTTTTTTTATTGCAAAGCACATCTGATTGTGCAGAAGTGATCTAGTCTCCAGCTGGTCCCCCAATCTGCTGGACAGCGCTCGTTCCTTGTGCATTCCCCTTATAACAAGTTCATAAATAAAATAAAATAAAACATTACATTTTACAACTGATTGCAAAGCATGCACAGGGGGGCAGACTGAGCAGTCAGCCTGTGCATAAAGAGACATAAGAAAACACACACACACACACACACACACACACACACTCCCATGTAGACATGGGTGGTAATGCTCTCCTGTGCTGAGAGGAAAGAAATGCTCAACTTTACCTGCAGACACCACCAAGCCCATGAGCACACACACACACACACACACACACACACATTGCTGGGGCTCAGTGTCACCACAACACCATTGCACCCCACCCCCAGCCCCCAAATACAAGGAGATGCTCCTTCCGCCTATCTCCCTGTTCCACCTTACATGGTGCATCAGTTAGTGCAGCATTCTAGAAGAATTTGGAATAAGAGTGAATTAAAGGAGTGCAAACCTTTTGCCTGCTCCCAGAAAGAACCAGCAGGTGCTTTTAGCCACACTATGTTAGAAACAGCAGCTGACAGACAGGAAAACACATGATTTTCTCATTTTATTCTCACCAACTGAGACCCATGCAGCTCAGTGGAGACTCACCGTGTCTCCGCACCGCGAGCATGTCTCCTGTTGCAACGTTTAAACCAAAAAAAAGGAAAAAAGCGACAGATCCAGTTTTAGTTTTGTTTTTTCTCTGAGATTCCCGGTTAAAGATCGGTATAATAATAATCCCCTTCCCGGCGCTGCTGCACACTTTCCCCGAGTCCCTCTCTCTCCTCCACTCACTCCAACCTTCTCCCGTCCGTGACGGGACACGCCCCCTAAAGTCGTCATTGGCTATCACTGGCCTCTTTGTCCCGCCTCCTGCAATGCCATTGGCTACTGGAGCCCCGCCTCCCGCGCTGCTCGCGTCCGCCAGTTCGTGCGCGCACGTTTCGCTCTCGCAGAGATCGTGTTTTCTCGGAGCTCTTCGGAAACAACGGTCATTTCCGTAAAGTCTTCGAAACGCTTCGGATAAACTCGTTCATTTCGGTAATAATTCGTCCCTTTTCGGTTCATTTCGTTTATTTCCGTAGATATTCGTACACGTTTCGCATAAAGTCGCTTATTTCCGTAAAAATTCGTCAAATTTCCGAAAGTTTGTAAAAAATCAAGTACTCGATGAAAAAGAGCAAAATGTTTTTGATTTTCCTCTCTTCTGGCTACATTTTGTAGTTTAATGAGCCAAAATATATATTTTTTTGCAAGACACTTGTTGGATAACATCAAGTTATACTTCATTTAAATCTTTTCACATTTTACTGAAAGGCTAAAAGTCTCAAAACTATTAAATTATTTCCCTTCTTTCCAGTCAACTGGACACCAAAATGAACACTTTTCCAATCCAGCAGAAACACAGCAATGATAATTGAGTATATTACATAATATCTGTTTGTTTTCGTCTGTGCTCAAGAGACCATTTTAAAATAAATGAGTAAAATTAGGCTCTAAACTGTGGACTAAAGTGAGGACACTATGTGTTAATAATAATGGTAAAAGTACAGTTTAATCCACTGTAAAATATCATTTACTTTCAAAGTGGATTTTTCCAGCACGGCTAGCTATGCTAGCTGTAATGCAATGAGATGAGCTATTTACTCGCTAACAGAAAAACAACTACCACCAGTTTTTATGATCTAAAGACAATAAAACCATTTTATGTGTGAATTTTACAAATGTTATTCATATTTAGCTGGTGGTGAATGCCTACATTCACTGAACCAATTTATCTCACAAATCAGCTTATTAAAAATGAAAAACTAGCATGCATCATATTTATATGATGATATATGATATATAGTTGATCTTGGGCTTTAAATATCATCAAAATTGTCTGAGAGAGACAGTGGTGACACACTGACGAAGTTAATGTTTGCTTTTAAGCCAATTAAAGAAACGTATACTGATCATTTAGCACATGAAGGTTAGCATTAGCTACCCGACTACCTGTAATCTTTTACCTGCATAGGAAAATATACATCCAAACTAAATATCACACAGAAATGTTTTTATTATTGTCAATCGTGATTGTAAAACTGTAAAGTTTACAATTTAACCCATCATAGTTTACTGTTAAGTGCCCTCTATGGACATTCTATTGGCCATAAAACTGTGAACCTGTTTTACTATGAAGTTCCTGGTCACATCTTCCGGTGTTTAATCATTCTGACAGTAAAGTTTACAGTTTACATAGTAGAACATTTGCCGTAAACTCAAGGTCAAACTGTGAAAGCAGTTCTGTGCCAAAGTCTTGATCCAGCCATCATTTCTTCATATTTTCATTCCAAAAAGTCAGACTTCTTGTATTTGAAAGTCTTGTTGAGGACAAGTTCTCCAGATCTTCCTGAAGGACAAAGTTTTTGTCTCTTTACCTGAGCAGTTTCAGAGACAGAAGCAGTGTAGGTTCATCTGCACAGTCAACAAGCTTTGGAACATCCTTCAAGAAGGCTGGAGAACTGGCTTAAAGAAGTGATATGAAAGCTTGTCTAAGGGAGTTCAGGCTGTGCTAGAGAATAATGGTGGTCGTAACAAATATTGACTTCAAAGCTTGTTAGATTTTAACTCTCTTTGTGTTTAGAATGGATGGACTAGAAATACTACTACCCCTTACCAGTAGGTTGCCCTGAGGTACCCTTGAGCAAGGTACCATCCCCGTCACTGCTCCCCAGGCGCTTTCATATCTGCCCATTGCTGCATGGCGTGTGGGTAAAATACAGAAGTCCAATTTCGTTGTGGTTCACTATGTGCTGTGCTGTGTGTTCACACAATGACAAAAATAGTTACTTTCACTTTCAAATTAAGGATTGCTCATGATCTTCGCACAGTATTGAAAGAAAGAAACATAACGGAAACAGGTTACATAACGGAGCAATTTACAATTCCTGATCACAGAGACAGTCCCCCTGGGGCAACCTGAGGTTGAGGGTTTTGCTCAGGAACCCAATGGTGGTAGTGCTGGACATGGGATTCAAACCTGCGATATATATATATATATATATATATATATATACATTAATCCCTGCGATGGGCTGGCGACCTGTCCAGGGTGCGTCCCCCGTCCTCGCCCTGTGTGCGCTGGGTTGGACGCCAGCACTCCCCCGCGACCCCGTTTGGGACAAGCGGCAGATAATGGATGGATGGATGGATATATACATTAAATACATTATGGAGAACTTCAGCTCAGATCCCACTTTAAATTGGATAAAAGGTTTGCTTTTCCACAGTCTGCTTCTCCACAGTCCGCCATGTCCATGTTTCGTCAATATGCCAATAAATAATGGCCCAGTACATACATAAAGTAATTGAAGGGTTAAATCAGTATTGTTCAAAGATCGTTCAGGGAAAACAAAGAGAGAAAAGAACATTTCAAAGGCCAGGTGAGACAAGTCGGCAGGAGGGAAAACAAATGTCCTTCAGGTCTCTGGAGTCACAACAAGCAAATGACACTCTCCAGGTGGAGAGAAAAAGTGAAAGGCTGGCGGAGGGAGGGAGGGAGGAAGGGAGGAGGGGTGGTGTATTGGAAAAGGATGAAGGAGAGGGAAGTCTTAGATTAGCTGGCAGCTCTGAAAGGAGTGCACGGTTGGTGAAAAACCAGAGCTGGAATATTCCATTGCAGGGAGGGGGACATAGGAAGAGAATCTGCCTAGTTTTTGGTAAATTGAATCTACAGAAGTGCAAATGGGACAAGACGTAGTGCAAAAAAGGGGCAAGGACACTAACACCCAAGTGAGCAATACAATATTACAGGATGGGACAAAGTGCAGCTGACAGGAATCAGAGACGGGACCAATTGTGATCCAAGGTCAAGGTCTCTTTATTTTCGTCAACAACTATGTATAGAGTAAAGAATAAAATAAAATGACATTCGTCAATAAATCAAAGTGCAGAGACGTTGGACATAAAGTCAAGAACAGTAAACAGAATTGCAACCTTTATATGGGCTTGTTTTTGTACTATATTTCAGAAATGTGAGTATTTCTGTCTTCTTTTTCTTCTTTCAGCTGCTCCCATTAGTGGTCGCCAAAGCAGATCATCCGTCTCCATTTCTTCCGGTCCTCTGCATCTTCCTCTTCCATAACGACTGCTTGCATGCCCTCTCTCACCACGTCCATAAACCTCCTCTTTGTGACAAAAAGTGACATAGTCCACAGAACAAAATGTTTGACATATCCATTATATCGTTTCCTTTTACAACTGCGCAACATATTAATTGTTAATCAACTTTGCAATGCTGGTCTGCAAGACTGATATCTCAGAAAGCAGTGACGTGGAACTGAACACCTCAGCAATAAGTGTTTATGACAGAGTGATCGATCACAGCTTCAGGTCAGTAGTACGGTGGAACCACCTGAAAAAGTCGAATTATTTTGACCAATCTATGGCCTGTATATTACTTATTCATCCTAATTTGTGTCTTCTTGACTCCATAATTCATCAAAATTCATCTCTACATGATCTCTTAATGTAACTGTGCCTTTAAGACTGACATACGTACGTATTTTTTGATTGGCTGCTGCACTGCAGCTGATTCAAAATACACTAAACTTCTGAACATATTTGAACATTCATTCATTCATTCATTATCTGCCGCTTGTCCCAAACGGGGTCGCGGGGGAGTGCTGGCGTCCAACCCAGCGCACACAGGGCGAGGACGGGGGACGCACCCTGGACAGGTCGCCAGCCCATCGCAGGGAGCATATTTGAACATATTCTAATTATGTGACATTACAGAAATGATCATTTGAAAAAACATGCTGTTCCTCGCAGGTTATTTTCTATATAAGAGCTGCCTGATATTTATTTAGTTTAACCTTTTTATTTCCAGAAAAGTAGAGATGATTTTGGCCCTTCTGTATATTGAACTACATTTTAACTGTAATTCATAACAGTTTAATCACAGTATTGATATTCTCTCCATATTGTGCAGCCTAACTGTAAGTATCAATGCTGGAAAAAGGAAAAAGAGTCATTTATTGGAATTGCTCACGCTGCAGAGAAATGTGCAGCAGCTGGATCGTGTCATCAGTTGTTGTTTTTCTAGGATCTGTTTAAGTGACTTCATCAGTTCCTCCTATTGCTGTCAGCTCCTTTTCCACAGACGGGCTTGCTGGAGTCATTACTCATAAGAACGCCTTTGGGGACTCTGCTTTTTCACCATCTTGGTGGGAGAGCATCAGCAAATGGATATTAACTGGTTAATATTTAATTCGGTGTAGATGAAGCCATGGTCTTGATGGGTGGGGAGCTCACTAATGGGGCCAGATTGGGTATCACTGCGGATATATGGAAACGGCCCCTGGGAGAGCTCAGTGGCTCTCGGCTGGTTTCCATTAGCGTCTTCACAAAAGGAGAAGCCACTTGGAGACATGCTGTCCAGCTATTGACCACTCACTGGCAAAAAGGTGGCCTGGTTTGATAGAACATTAGGATCATTAAAGAGCAAAAACGGCTGGAACACTCTTAATGAAGAGATCTACCCAATTTTTAAAAAATTTGCACAAATAAATCCCTGTGGTGTAAAGAAGCTTTGAGCTGATTCTAGTTCTAGATATACTTTCTTTGCCTCAGTGTGCCATAAGAGATCTCACCAATTTATTTAGAGCCCAAACTCACCAGTGAACTTCAGTGAGTTCTGAGATTGATGATGATACAAATTAGTGGTACATATTACTTTGGAGGTCCTTTTGATTAAAAAATAACAAAAAACAAAACAAAAGCCTACAATTTGCTTGGTGGAGAAGCCTTCAGAGGCTTTTTGAAACTCTTCAGAGGCCTGGTTCCATTCACCACCACTGTGAAGTCTTATTCGGGCTGTTTCTCCAGAACAGAACATCAGAAAAACATCCATCCCTGTTTACATCTTAAATATGTTTAATAATCAGATTCTGAAGTGAAAACTTTACAACGTAAGAGTGTCTACATTAGGAACTACTATTTATTGTGATGTTTTTGACCATCTGGCCAAAAACGAAACACAGATCTTTACTTTGCTGGAAACAAATGAGACGTCTGAATAGCAAACATGGTTAAAATGCCATCCCTAATTGCTCTTTAGCAGCCGACTCAGGCGCCATTCCCATCACCGGCTTCCCACTTCAGAGGTAAATGAAACCCAGCGTTTTTCCCTGGAGCTTCAAGGCTTATGCAACTAACGAGTAATGCAAGAAAAATCTCACCCATAAGCATGAAGGAAACTGCATACATAAATCACCACAAACCGCTCTCAGGCCTCCTCCTTAGCGATCTCCGATGGACTTGATTACATGGGTCCTGTTTTACCTTCAAAAACGGGCAATGCAGTATGAAATCTTCATTGCCAGGCTGACATTGCGAATAAGAAATTGTTATAAATGCCTTGCCTGAATAATGAAGGTTAAATAAAATAAAAGCTTTGGAGCTGCAAGGAAAAATGATGCGTTCCATTTACCTCTGAAGTGGGATGTCCGAGCTGGGAATTAAGCCTGAGTTGGCTGCAAAAGGGCAATTAAGGATGGCATTTGAACCATGTTTGCTATTTAAACATCTCATTTATTTCCAGCAAATTAAGGAACGTTCTAGTCTTGGTCAGAAATTCAACCCCAGGGGGCAGTTCAGTTACAATATCCTAGGAAATTCTGAATTTAGATCAGCTGGAAAGCACCACTGGCAAGCTTGGAGCAATCCTGAAATTGTGAACCTAAACTGAGGTCACTTAACCACAGACAATAAGGCCTCTTCTAATGATCCATCCACTCCTCTGCCTTGACTAACGGTGAGTGCTGCTTTGTGAACTGATGGATTTACGTGGCGTGGACTTGCTTTCTTCGAGCAGATGAAATGATTTCCCTGCTTTCCCTGCGAATGAGTGCGATGATTGTTTTTATTGACTCAGATGTTCCATTAGACTGGAGTGGAGTAACAGCGTCTGACAGCAGCTTTGAGTTGTGTTGATAATGGCGGTGCTAGACCTCACACCAGGGTCATTAGCGAGCGTCCATTACTGACGGAGACTCGATGTCTCTCCATAGGCACAATTAGCAAGACAATGTGTCACTTACTGTGAAGGTTCTGTTCAAAACAACAGAAATGGAGATTGAACACTCTAGCACCGGCTGAATTTACGCATGTGTGCAGTCGACTTATTTTTTTGTCCATATATTATCTCAGCTGCTCATGCTGAACAGGGTCCCTGAAGGAGACTGTCCCAGAGCTCAGGAACAGAGGTGGAACACCCTTGTCCAATGCAGGGACACTGCACAATGCAGGGGCATTTAAGCATCTCCAGTAAACGTGACTTGTCCTTTCGACTGGGAGAGGGAACCGGATCTCCTGCAGGAAACACACACTGAAACAGGGAGAATGTGCAACGTGCAGACTGCGCTCAGACACTTTCCCTCATCTTCTTGAGTTGCTGACAAATAAGCCACTTCACCTGGTCACTGTGGCAACCTGTCCAGGCTGTGTCTCTGCTTTTACCCCTTGAGTGTTGGAATCGGCTCCAGTACCTCCTCACTACACCGGTGAGGATAAGCAGGGCAGATCATGGTGGCTGATCACTGCTGTGTTATTCTAACAGGCAGCAAGTTTGATTGGCTTGCAATAAACTTTACTGCTGAAATCCACAGACTGGAAAAGTGCTTTTTAAATACATTTTCATGTTTATTTGTTAAAAATGTTTAAAAATTCAATCTAGAAATATAGTGAATTGACTGAATTATGTAATACATAAAAAAAATTCTATATACTGTATATATATATATATATATATATATATATATATATATATGAGAACAATATCTATGAAATGCAGGATACGGATGAATATGTACAAATGAAAGGATGTTAATGTGAAATTTCTTGGGTTTGTACGGTCTGTAATAAAATAGTCAAAGTAAATCTTTGTATCGTTGCATGTTTCTTTTTTCCCCTCACAGCTGATTTTGGGTTGTTGTATGTAAAGACAACGACAGAATGAAAGAGGCTGAAAGTCTTTTTATGAATTTATTATCAGAATTCAGCATTTAGAGGACAGCCAGGTCACTCATCTCCTTTTACCGTAGAGTCTGCAGTTTCCTTCTCCCTCAGAATTAGCTTCTTCACTTCCCTGGCTGGGGAATCTAAATCATCAACAACATCAAGATTACCTCAGCCTGCAGACTTTATCATCACAGCTCAGACACAACAAACAAATGTAAAACACTTAAATTTGCCACGTTGGTTTTATCAGAGAGATTTATTGCTGGAAAACCCTGACAGAGGGGTGGATTTTGCTGCCAAAGTGAGATAAGAGCTTTTCCTCAAGCTGTAAAAAGTCAGAAAAAGGAATCTCTTGCTTTCTTGCTTACAATAAAACTCTCATAATGTCATTTAACCGGGGGGGTCTGTGTCCTCGCACTCACCTCGGCCCATGTAAAGGTCTTGAATAATCTTTCATAGACTTCTTATGTGGTTTCTGGCCCTGTTTGACTCACTGTTCTTTACACACCTGGGCTAAAAGACGAACAGCTTTAAGGATTCGAGTCAGCTGCTGTATTTCTTAGCCATGCAAATGTGCTTTAATGTATATTTTTAGGCACTATTTGTCATACCAGAGTCAGAAATATCACAGAAGCAAGTCTAAGAGGCTTTGTTCAGTCTGGCAGAATCATTTCGATTGTTCAGTTTTTCAGCACAGCTAATTTGAACAGATTATCTGCAGAATGTGCAGCACAAAACCACGAAATCGAACTTTGTTCAATCAGAGTCGCATTAGTTAGTTGGTTAGAGTTAAAGATGCTGAGATTTTCGTTGCGTGTGACGAGGATGGACAGGATTAGAAATGAGTATATTTACAGCATTCCCATTTACGACATTTAGCAGACGCTCTTATCCAGAGAGACTTCCATGTCCTAATTACAGGGACAGTCCCCCTGGAGCAACTCAGGGTTAAGGGTCTTGCTCAGGGACCCAGTGGTGGTAGTGCTGGAGGTGGGATTCGAACCTGGGACCTCTTGAGTCACAGGTTCTTAGGCAAGCACCCTACCACTAGACCACCACCACCCTATATGAGTACATTAGAGGGACAACTTAGAGAAGTTAGAGAAGCAAGGTTGTGTTGGTTTGGACATGTCCAGAGGACAGCCGAGGATTATATCGGGAGGAGGATGTTGAAGATGGAGCTGCCAGGAAAGAGGAGAAGAGGAAGACCAAAGAGGAGGTTCATGGATGTGGTGAGAGAGGACATGCAGGTGGTCAGTTTGAAGCAGGAAGAAATGGAGATGACTGATCTGTTGTGGCGAACCATAACAGGAGCAGCCGAAAGAAGAAGAAGAAAAAGAGTTTCAGTCATGTCAATAGGTGGTTTTATATCTGATTTATTTCGTTAGATGGTAACTCGAAATTCCAGATCTCTAACTGGGAAAAATCTATGACAATGCATCCTGAAGTTAGATTTTCTTCTCTGTAACTCAAGTATGAAATTTCAACACCAAATTTCACATCAACTCCAGTATGACCTTGCTCGTGGTAAATCGTCCCTTCCTGTCCTTTTAGTGAAATTTGCTGTCAGTTTCAATTCAAAAACCATCTCACAAACGATCTCAACACTCAGTTTCTGCAAAGATATGGACACATCTGTGAGTTTTTATTGTCCTCCAAGAGCACAACAGAATACCACTTTGTACACTACTGTGCAAAAGTCTTGATTTCTTTATATTTTGTTGGAAGACGAGATTTATTACACGTGCAAAGACGTGTAAATCCGGTCTAAACACATTCTAAAAATCATTCTAACCAGCTTTAAGGTTAATATTTGACCACCGTTATTCTTCAGCATAGCCTCAACTCTCTTAGTTGAGCTTTCTTGTCGTTTCTTTAAGTCGTCTTCAGGAACAATTCTCCAGGTTTCTTGAAGGATGTTCCATAGCTCTTCTTTGGACGTCGGCTGCCTTTTGTTCTCCGTTCTCTGTGAGATGATCCCACACTGCTCCTGAAACTGCTCAGGTACAGAGACTGCTAAAAATGAGACGGAAAAACTGAGAACTGTTCCTCAACTATACATTACAAATACAAGAAGGCCCGTGGAGGCAAAACATGAAGAAACGAGTCACCAACACTGTTTTTTGTTGGTTAATCCACACAGTGATCTACATCTGAACCTTCAAGCAGAACAAAGTCTAACTGAAGACATGAAGCAGGGAAGAAACAGGAGATGATTCCACATAATCAGGTGATTTGTTTACTGCTGATGCTGAGTGGTTTGACTGTGGTCGTAACAAATACTGGATTATAGACTGGATTTACATGTATGTAAAGATTATGTACAGTGCTGCACTGGAACCAATAGTTCAGCAAATTGCATAATTTTTCTAATCTGAACAATCAAATCTAGAAACTGGAAATCTGACTTGCTCTGGCCCCGACTCACTCACTCAGTTTCTGAACCTCATGTCATGATTTGGGTCACGGGCGGTGCTGGAGTCTGTCCCAGCTCTCACAGCTCTCAAATCTATAAAGCAGAAATCTAATCTGCTCCGGACCTGTAGTGTACACAAAGCCTCGAGATGACCTGAAGTTCTCCCTCACTCACTCATTTTCCTCGTGTCCTGATTAGGGTCTCTGCTCTGAAGCGGCGGGGACGCTCCATGGACAGCTCGCCAGTCCATCACAGGGCAGACACACAGGCAAAGACGCATTCACACCCAGGAGACAATTTATCACCTGCATGTCTTTGGACGTTGGGAGAAAACCCACAGAAAGAACACCTACAATTCTCAAATAAACAATTTTTTGTTTGTGTAATAAAGTGATTCGTTAGTTCACACTTTGATGTTTGCTCTTTTATTGACACACATGGATCTGTGGCTCGCTAAAGGACTCACCCACCCAGGAGATAACAGTAGTGAGATGATTAAAAACAAAACCCGCCGCGCACTGAGAAAGTCTGGACAGCTACATCAGTGGTTATTGCTAATGTGGCCTAATTAAAGCTTAAACAGCCGTTTCTCAGTATTTTCGGCTGAGGTTAATGGTGATGCCGCGGAGTCTGATAATTTAAGCATGTGTGAAAATGAGCGAATAACATCTAAGCTTGGCCTCGCAATTCCCTTGCAAAGCTGAAGTTTTAAACCACATGTGTGCTTCACATTCCACCCCTGCCTTACTAAAGGTCGACTAAGCTTTCACCTTGTTCCTCCCAACACTGTGGGGGTATAATTAGCTCCTGTGCCTTATCTTCACCCCCTTGTCCCCCTGTCCTGCTGCCACAGGTCATTACAGCAATATGGCAGGCTCTATTAGGCCCAGCCTGGCTCCGGAGAGGTGGGCGCGGCCTCGTGGCTGCAGCGTACCTTTAATTTCACGCCTTGTTAATGTCCTCTGTCCTCTCGTGTCCTGCTAGATGCCCTCTGCGACATGCAGCAACCATCACATGCCTCCTGTCATGGCCTCTGGGCTGTTGACCACACCGTGGAGAGTGATCTTTCTCTCTGTCATTCTCCATATCTCTTCTTCATCTTTCTTAAAATATACTGAGCCAAATTGCTACCATAGGGTTCAGGATCGATGCTGTAAAGATTTTGGGCTTAGATACTGTCAGTGTGTCAATATTTCATGCAATTTACCTATTCATGCCTGCCAACATAGCTACTGTTGCTAAGATGGACTAGTGCAAGCTAGACACAGACATATCGATGAAAGCCAATGAGACAGAGGAGAGGGGTGAGGACGAGTGACAAATTTATACTCGGATATAATACTAATGTTTATTTTGTCCCACTATTCAGAAGATATGCAGCACATTATCTATTGCTGAGCCACAGCCAATCACAGGAAAACACAGGAACGAATATATTAGAGGGATGGGATTGGAGACAAAGTCAGAGAAGCAAGACTGTTGGTTTGGACATGTCCAGAGGAGAGACGAGGAGTATGCATTAGGAGAAGGATGCTGAAGATGGAGCTGCCAAGAAAGAGGAGAAGAGAAAGGAAAAAGTGGAGGTTTTTGGATGCGGTGAGAAAGGACACCAGGGTGTTTCTCCAGATTATGGGCACTGAGATTGGCTGCAACATCTCCTGGTTTGGAGTAGCATCTCAGAGAAGGGATGGATGAATTACACTTACAGATTTCCCCTTAGGTCTGAACGGTAGACAGTAGTGAGACCAGCTATGTTATTAGTTTTAGAGACGGTGGTCGAAGGTGTCAGAGTTAAGGAAGTTGAGGATGGACAGGATTAGGAATGAGTATATCAGAGGGACAGCTCAGGTTGGCTGATCTGGAGACAAAATTAAAGAGGTGAGACTGTATCAGTTTGGACATGTCCAGAGGAGAGACAAGGAGCATTTCAGGAGAAGTTGAGGATGGAGCTGCCAGGAAAGAAGAGAAGAGGAAGGACAAAGAGGAGGTTTATAGTGGAGAGAGGACATGCAGGTGGTGGGTGTGAAGGGGGAATTTGCAGAGGACAGGATAAAATGAAATGTCATCATCAAATGTCAGTTAATAGTCAGAACCTCTTTCATTATCAGCATTTCAGCGTAGTCAGTTCATAGCTAGAACCTCTATCAGTGTAGTTCAGTTCAGCTGTCCATCCCATCACTCAAGTGAACCTCAAAGGAAATGAAAACGAAGAATATGAGTTTAAACGGGCGGGGCTAAACGTCTGTAGGCAGTGGATATACTATGCGTGTATGTGTTGATTTTTGGGACACCCCAAAATCAGAAGCTTAAATTACATATTTGGGGTTGGGAGGTTGTTTAGCGACTTAAAAAAATTCTTTATTCAAATATTTTTTTAATGATATGCAGTTTACACTGCTGCATGTGTGTCCCCAAACTTTTGACCACCAGTGTATATGTGCGAGGAGCATTAAATCACACTCAGTGGTCCACCTCATGGAGCCCAGATTTTGGCTCCAGAAGGAAATATCTGCACCAGCTGGGGGTCCCCGGGGTCCGTTTTAGAAGCACTGCTCAGGAAAGCTTCGAGGCTTGGCTGTGAGTAATGAACCTGCGAGTGTCTACAGTCTGGCAGCTCGTTCTGAAGGCCTGGTAGGAACATGTGGTGCAATATCCTGGAGACTGAGAGCGGATGGACCTGAGGAATGTAAATGAATGTAAATGCTGCTCCTGATTGGACTAATGCTTTTGTGGAAATACATAATGAGGTTGGAAATGTGACGGCAGGAAGGGAAAATTCATGCGATTCTAAATGCATTCGACTTAATTAGGACAAACGAGTGAACTGATTATGATAAAATGTGACCAACGAAATGGGCAATCCATCACCGTGTCACACATCAAGCACCAAAATAATATTTCCTGCAAATGTGATGTTTTTGAGACGGTAGTCTTTTTGTTTTTTGGTCGGACGACTAATAAAGCTTGAAATAAACCCGAGGCAGCATAGACCTTAGCATTCAACGAGGCCTTTATTAATGATCTGACATCGAACATTGACTCTCGCACATATCTCTGACTCATTGGGCTGCTCCAACGGCTTTAAAGGGCCCATATCTGCAAAAAAATCACATTTTTTCTCACTTAAAAAGAAAAAAAACACAGTCCCTGCAGGCTTTGTGATGTCACAAAAACCAACACATTTACTGCCACAATGCGAGACAGCCAATCAGATCTGAACTCATTTACATATTCCAGTCTTAAAGGCAGAACAAGGGACAAACAAGGGATGGATAAATAATATAATAAAGAATGAAGACTGTTTAGGGTCTATAAAAGCCCCCCGACATCAGTGGGCCTCGAGAGAACACAGAGATGCAGGATACGGGCCCTTTAAGGCAGGAAGAGCACAGTTAGAGATGTGCATCTGTGAGAAAGAATCCAAGTAAAGTTTTCCACAGTGCGGGCCTATGTGGGGATGTGTTACTCCATTTGTAACCGTTTTAATGCGTTTATTCATGACAAACATTGTGACATGCCAACAGAGGATGGAGCGCCGCTATTGTTTGGGTTCCCAGCATGCCTCTTGTTGCCTAGAAACCAGCAAGAATGACCTGGTTCCCCCGCTGCCCTGCCTTTTTCAATCTCACCCACTTTTGTAAATAGTGCCGCATTCTTCAACTTAGTTTGGGATCAGCTAACACTTTCACAGACGAGTGAATCAGACCCACCCACACGGGTCTGACTGATCCAGAGAGAGACGGTTCTCAGCTATCTCTGTTTATGGCGCCTGGAAAATGTGTTAAAACGGGCCAGTGCGTGTGCTTAACAGTGTAAATGCCATCTAACATCAAAACAGAGAGTAAATAAGCACGAATACGGTGAGAGAAGCGTGTTAATTTTTCATGATCTCCAGCCGTTGCATGAATTGATTCAGTTTGTTCAGAACTTCCATTCAAATCAGGGGAGAGCATGCAAACTTTGAAAGGACTCGTCCTCGTCCCGGCCGGGGATCAAACTAAGAACCTGTCCCTGTGAGGGGACGGTATTAAAAAATATCCCTGATGGTGCGAAAATGCTACTTTATGGCAGCCAAAACTGACTTATTTCATGCTGAGTAGATTAAATGAAAGAAATGGGAACATTTTTATTTTATTATTATTATTTTTTTTATTTTGACAACCCTCGTCATTGCGAGGTCACAGCACAGCACACAGTGAACCACAATAAAATTGGACCTCTGCATTTAACCCATGCAAACACCGTGCAGCAGCTGGCAGCTATTGAAAGTGCCCGGGGAGCAGAGACGGGGACGGTACCTTGCTCAAGGGTACCTCAGGGCAACCTACCGGTGAGGGAATCGAACTGCAAAGCGGTTCTAGATAAAGGGGCTCCACCCTCTCAGCGTTCAGCGTCGGCAGTAAATGAATCACCTGATCATCTGGAATCACCTGTTTCTTCACCGTTAGAAGCTTCGTTTTTCTTGAAGGTTCATACGTAGATCACTCGTGTGAACTGGCAAGTAAATGGTTATATTCGCGCGGGTGCAGCCTAGTTCTGGTCACCAGAAATGTATGAAAACAAACCATTTTGCAAACCAAACCTGCTCTCAATGACTTTGTTCATATCCCACACAGTCGATTATGCCAAACTTGACCAAACCTGCAGAATTTTCTGTTTCAGGAGGGATGCATTTTATATTTGGAGCACTGCAGATTTGAACCAGCTTCGTCCATCCGTGATTTAGTGTGTGTGTAAGATTGAAATATGATTATGTCCAAAGACGTCCTCCTTGTATTCCACATGGAAGGTACAGAGATAAGGCAAAGGGACCGTGGCAAGGTGACCCTGCTGTAATATACGGGCTGAGGCTGCCAAGCCCCCACAGGAAGAGATTTGTCATCAGTGGCCCGCACATGTGGGGCTGCAAGAATCGACCGATCTCATCGGCTGTTCTGACATCGACAGCACAAAAACATCAGAGGTGGCAAAAGTCCACACATTCTTCACTTCAGTTAAAGAACAGATACCCGAGTACAAACACGTCTTTACTCAGTCCGAGTGAAAAAGTGCAGGAAAGAGTGTAGAGTGAGACGTGTCTCCTCTGAAGGACGTCTGGAGCGTCTGTCTGTGTGAAAGTGAACTGAATCTCACTCCATATTAATAGAATTAAAGACTATTAAAGCCTCGAACTTCAACTCCAATAAAAACAATCTACTGAAAATAATCCACATGAACTTCACCGCTTCACTTTCATCACCGTCTCTACTAGTTCTCCATCACGGACACACACTCCACACACCCTGAACTCCACCGTCCACTCTCCCGGTCCTCTCTCTCACTCTCCTTCACTCTGTCCTGCACCGATGGACACAGAGGGACGTCTTTACTGTGTTTGTGTCCGTTTAGTCTGAGACGGTCTGGATGTTGAACCGTAAACCTGGAAGGGAGATTCCATTTCAGATATGGATAAAGGCAGATCTCAATTGTTTGTGAAAAAGGATCCACTGAAAAACACAACATTACTTTCTATCAGAATCGTAAATTTCAGAAACAAGTAAAAAAAAAAAAACGTATCTGAGTAGGTGTGAACACATTTAGCAAGTCATTTTATTGGAGTTGTTATGCAGCACTTTCGCTGTTGATTTGAAAGGCTCTGTTTGACTCGAACAAGATGAGAAAAGGCAGGAAAATGTCACGACTGATAACAAAGTGCTCTTGTTACATAAATAACTGCATTATAGATTCACTTCTATTAATTATGATTCCTGAAATTATATTCCCGCCCCTGCACCGTCGCCTGTGGGACCGGACGAGGTTAATAAAGAGCCACTCATACGCCACAACTAAAAGGGCCGTGGTTACGCAAGCGTTGTCATCGGCAAATCAAGAGCTGATGTTACGTAAATCACTCGAGAGGGCGAGGTGCGCCGAGCAAATCCTGTCAGATTCTCTCTCTCTGAGCTCCGGAGAGACTCAACCTGCGGCCTACGAGATCACCTCAGTCTCACCGGCGTCATCGGGTAAAAGAGCTAAATAAAAAACAGCCCAACTGCCTGGAGAGTGAAGTTGGTTGCTTGAATTAAACCACCCACTGAGACGGGTAGGCTGTCCCACATCCCCTGGCATCTCCAGCTTTGAGGACGTTCACCTCAGGTTTTTTCCTTTGCATGGATGAGGTTTTTTGTGTAATAGTTGACTTTGGGAAACATTATCACCCATTATCCACCTGTCCTGCTCATCCATCTGTCCTGCTGATTCACCCGGCCCGCATATCCTAACCAGGGTCTGAGGTGTGCTGGATCATGTCTCAGCGAGAAACATCCTGGACAGGTTATCAGCCCATTGTGAGACACATAAACTGGGGGTAATTGAGCATCGCCAGTCCATCTAAGCAGTCTTTGGACTGTGCGAGGAAACGGGAGCTCCAGGAGGAAAAGCTCACATATCCACCCCACAAAGGATCCATTAAATGAACTTAAATCATGATTTAAATAAAAGAAAAACACTCAGTGGGCACCCTCCCACTCAATTCTCTCTGGTTTGTATGGTTTGTAAGGATGTTACAAAGATGGCTAATAGTATGTCGACGGTTGTAGACTTAAATCTCTGGATTAGAGAGTCTGTGAAATGTAAATATATCCCTGGAACCCTTTTCACTGTGAGACGACAGCGATACATGCCATTCAAATGAAATCATTTTAATTAATGGCCCACTTTTCAAAGGCTAATGCAGTTCTGAGACCTGTTCTTTTGCATCTTTTTTGCAAACTGAATCAATGGACGCCACTGTGTTTGCTCTAACGTGATTGGAGTTACACTGTAACGAATGCTCGTGATGGCTGACATCATACTGAGAGTGATGGGAAGGGGGGCAAAGAGTGGAAAGCCATCTGTGGTCTATTGGACCACAGAAACAAAACTTCGACAGTCGTCTAAAAAATCGAACGTTTATTGGGGAGCAACAGTATTAATTCATTTGGATGAAAGACAAGGATGTTATCTTTTAACACATAAAATGATCCTTTTCTCCATTTCAGGGTGCCTTTATTTCACATTTATTTGTTTGGCGGGCTCCCTGTACATGGTTTAACCCATAATCTATTCCCGAACTCGTTACCTTCATCTTTTTTTCCCATCTAATTTTAAATTCGCAGCTTCCTCCACTCGCCCTGCATTTTCCAGGAGCTGCAAAATGAAATGGATGGGTCAAGCGTTGCCAAAGATGTGGCAGGAAACGCCATCGTCAGATTCGTTTTTGGAGTTTTGGGGTGAAAAGGTCAAGCGTGAGAAAACTCTGAGCGGGAGATGGCAGAAAGAAAGACGTGTCAGATGTGATGACTTTTGCTTGTTTTCTCACCAAGTGAGCGCCGGCATGCGTTTTTGGAGCGAAAGGAGCAGAGTTTCAAACTCAGAATCAAAAAGAAAAACTGTCCTTTGCTTCCATTCACAATACAGGCGCTGCACATGGGGGACTCTAGTTTGGAACAATTCCTGAGTCATGGAAGCGTCTCAGAAAGCCTGGCGTGATCCAAATAAAGAGAGCTTTCTGTCTCTCACCATCTCTGTCCTGATCCCAGCAGTTAAACATTCAAGAAAGCACAATAAAGAAACCAATCTAAATTTATTATAGTGACAACATCTTGTTAAGGGAGAATTCAGAGCGCTGAGATTCTTTTGATTGCAGACCTGAGCCCAGACTATATTTTTAATCAAAGGACTTTTAATCAAAGAACTTTGGATGAAAGGCAGAAATCATAATGACATTAATGAAAGGCATTAATTAAAACACATTTTCAGCTCTTTCCATGAAAAGCCTTTGGCACTGACAAAGAATTTCATTTTAAAGACTTCTGGGGATCTCGTATCACTTAGCATTCTCACTAGTAAACTTAAACGATGCCAATGCATACGCAGGGCTACTGCTGTGTAAAAGGAATAAACAATTATCTCTCAGATCAAAGATCTATAGCGTCACATTTCAGATACAGTCTTTCATTTCCTCTGCAAGGATTGGCTAAACTGGCAAGCATCATGCAGTACTGTGAAGAACTACCCCTACTCTCATGGGCCATTTTATAAGAAACATCAACCATATACCAGGAATGTTCTTGTATTTTAATGAGTTGTTGAGGAGCAGTTCTCCAGGCTTCCTGAGGACAAAGTTTTTGTCTCTCATTCTGAGTAGAGACCCTGTATCTGAGCAGTGTGGGATCATCTCCACATGTCCAGAGAAGAGCTTTGGAACGTCCTCCAAGAAACCTGGAGAACAGTTCCTGTATAAAAATCGGAGAAAATCTGGAAGCAAACTGTAAAGAAGGGTGGTTTTGCTCAGCATTTTTTGGTTGGTGTCGACAAGAAATCTCATCTAAGGGAGATGAGGCTGTGCGGATGAAAGACGGTGGTCAAACCAAGTATTAACTTTCAAACTGGCTGGAATTCTGAAACCTCTCTTGTTGTTTCAGACTGCATTTGCAAGTGTTTACACAAGTTCTAGGACCAGTCCATTTGAGAGTGTTCAAAAAGTCAATTAAAACATGTTCAGCCTTCCCTGCCATCATCATTGCTCCACGTCAGTGGTGGTCCTAAGGTGGCATCTTTTCATTAATGAAGGTGTAGGAGTAAATAACTGTAACCTTCTAAAGTGCACTTATACGGCAGGTATTCCAGCAGTGGTCTCTGCATGTCAGTGACTCAAATTCGCCCCCCAATCCAGCAATAACACAGCTTAGTTGTGCAGTCTAAAAAAATGCAACTCCTCTGTTTATTACCTCCAGAGGTTCCATCTGGAGCCTGAGTGATGAGCTGCACTTGGTTTAAATACATTTGAAGGAGCCTTCTGGCTCTCTCTGTCATGAAAATCAAATGAGTCATGGAGAGGTGAAGGAGGTGATGAGGGAGATGTTACCGAAAGCTCAGTGTGTCCTCACTCCGCTACCTGCACACTCCAAGTCACCCCCCATTAACCTGAGCGATATTGCCTGGATCCTCTTCACCCTGCTCCTGGTCCTGCACAATGAAAATAGGATCAAATAACCCTCCAGGCATTTCGCCATGTTTACAGCCAACAGCACGAGAGGTTACTGCAGCACTACCTGTGGTTAAGAACAATACAAGACCTCACGTTCTCATTTTAGCGCCACTGGTGAAGGAGGCACTAATGTACCTTCTGAAAAAGTGCTGAATTATTAATGGGACAATACGGAGGTTCCTCTGGTCAGAGGACCATCTACAAAGACCCTTTTAGGAGCCCTCTCAACGGAGCCGGTAATGTATGTTCAGTGAGGAGAATGGGGGGTGGGCGCTGATATCCAATCCCAACAATGAAGAATTGATGAGCTTGGGTCGATCCATAGCTACCCTAGGGATAACTGAGAGAAATCAGCCTGGAGAAGAACAATATGCCTCCAGATATGGCTCAATCAAAACCACGCTCCGGTTAAAAGGGTCCCGATCCTTTCTCTGCATTTTATTTTTTCCCCAGAGACGATTTGCGTCTTTCTATACCAAAGAAATCATCATTCGTTTTTATATGATCACTTTCCAAACTCTTTTTATCCTTTAGAATGAACCAGGCTGTTTCTGTTACCGTGTCTTGGCCAGCCTTCATCGTGTCTCGCTCAAGAAGTAGTCCAGCATGACGGATTAACAGCTGTAGCCATAAATTGGTGAAAATATGCAAATGAGTTCCATGATCCTGGTTAGGATAAGCTGCACGGATAATGAATGAAAGAATGTAAATGAGCAGGCGTTCATCACATCACGAAAAAGAAAAAAACAGGCAGTATTTGTCTATTTGTTTCTAGAGGGCAGGGGCGTCAGACTCTCACACAGGGGGCCAAAACTCAAAGCACACTTTGGGTCTCGGGCCGAACAGGATAAACATTTATTGAACGGACTAAAGGTTTTTTTTTAACATGCATATGAACCGAAACAGACAGGATACAATATTATTCCAAAATAAATAAACTGAAACTTAACTTCAAATATTTTGCTCTCCATAAAAATATCTCCTGTCAAAATGGTGCAAATTCAAAATATGAACATGCTGCAAAAGAACCTGAAAATAGAAGGAAAAATTGGGATTTTAAGTAAAAGTTAAAACAATAACCAGTCAAATTTTCCATTTATGCCGTTTTGTCTGAGCTGCTTGGCATCTTGGCAACTGGTTTATGTTTGGCCATCGTTAGGGGCTCACTTTGACTTGAAATTAGGCACTTGATTGATCTGACGTAATTGACGTGGGAATGATTGCAGTTAGCCTGTCGTTTGGTAAGGCAGCTGTTGCACTGCATCATGGGATTTGTAGTTTGTGTGTTATCGTCGCTTCATATCACCTGGCCATAAAAAAAAAAGATATACAAAATGATCTCATTGGCCGGATATGATTGTACGCCGGGCCAGCTGTGGCCTGCGGGCCTTGAGCACAGGCTGTGACATGTTTACATACTACAGTGCTGTGAAGAAAGTATTGATACCCTTACTGATTTCATCGTTTTGTTCATCCACAACACCTAATTGTTATTGGTCAGAACTGTGTTGCAGTGGGTAGGGTTTGCCTCACAGTGAGAAGGTCCTGAGTTTGATTGCCAGGCTGAGCGGTCCTGGTCCTTTCTGTGAGGACTTTGCATGTTCTCACCGTGACTCTGTGGGTTTCCTAAGTGGATGCTCTTGTGTCCTCCAACAGTCCACAGACATTCATGTCAGGTGGATTGGAGATGCTAAATTAGGTGTGAATGTGTGATGAACGTCTTTCATGTCAGGTGAAATGAAGATGCTAATTTAGATATGAGTGTGTGTGTGTGTGTGTGTCTGCACTGTGATGTACTGTTGTTTCCCTGGATAGACTCCAGCACCACCCGCGACTCTTCTCTATGAGCAATAAAGAAAGTCAGTGAGTAACTGAGCCTTTCTGATCTCTAAAAATTGTATCACAATACAAAAGACAACAGGGAGATGTGAGTGCCAGGCTGGCTTTATTTAATCTCCAGCACCATTTGATGCATTGAGCAACGCCCATAGTCCCAAGTAGCTCCAGGGAGACTGTTCTTTGTGTTAAGCAAGGTGTGTCACTCTGGGAAAAAAGCAAGCCAATCTCTCAAGACTGCATCAAACCTCCAAGTGCAGAAACTATTAGTGGTAAATCTGCCACAGAGTGGCCAGCCTAGCAAAATTACTCTAAGAGCATACAAAAAGCTCATCCAAGAAGGCACAGAAGAACGTCTAGGGGGCTGAAGTCCTGTCTCAGCGTTCAAAATTCCACTGTTGGACACAAAAATGGTAACCATGGGAGAGTGGCACTGCTAAACAAGAGGGTAATGAAGGCATGCCAAAAACCCACTCGCTTGACCTTAAACTTGAATGTTCCATGGACTGATGAGTTCCAAGTGGAACTTTTCTGGAAGTTGTCCAGTGAAGAGCTGATTTAGCTTAAGTACATCATGTCACAGTGTAACTCAGTACATTCTGTCCCCAGAATAACTCACATTCACATCTGGAAAACTAAAAACACATGCCGCTCCTCTACATAAACATACACTGAACAATGTTTATTCAATTCAATACAGAATAACTTTCCTCCTCAAAAGATTAATGCCTGCGAAATGAGCCCAGCTGCGTTTTGTCTTTTCCTCCAATATGTCAAGCTGTTTCTGGCACGGTCGTTCGGTCCTACAGGTGGACCCGATCATTCAAACCAGGATGGTGGACAGCACCATTGGTTAAACAGGTGAGATGGATAGCAAACATCTCACATACCAGACAGATAGGAAAGCCTTAGATAAATCCTCTGGCATCAGCTGCACACGCGTTAAAGCTAAAGCTTAAGCTAAGGCTTTATCTCTTGAGGGGATGTGAATTTAAGGCAGTGGAAAATATGACATGCCAATTAACTCTTTCAGAAATGTGTGTTCGAAAAGCAGAAAGGATCTCTCTGTACTGAAAGATAAAAATGAATAACTAAAACTAAACAAGTCCCTCACTCTGGTCTGAGTCTCTCTCAATGAACATCTTTCAAAAAAACCTCTAAAAGAAATAGCTATACGGGTGGAGATTATAAGTGTAAAATCGGTAACCCCCACACTCAAAATAAAGCTTTTTCCAGGACATCTTAGAAATCCTAGAACTTGTTAATGTAAATGAGATGGGGGGGGGGGGTGCGAAGGATCTTATTGATGTTAAAAGAACCTAGGAGATACTCAGAAGAACGTTGATATTCTTTGATGGTTCTTAAAAAGGACCTTCACTCTCACAGCAATTCCATTATGGTTCTCAAAGAATCTAAAAGTGATTCCTCTTTCGCATCAAAGAACACTTTTGGATCTATTGGACAGCTTTTACTTTCCAGGAGAAACAACTCAATTAGTGAATCTAGTCTGGATTATTGTCCAAAAATAATAATAATGAGTGTTGTTACACCGATGAGAAAACTGAAACTGTGAGCAAATTCAATGTCTAAATGATCTGGAAACACTACTTGTCTCTAAACTTGAAATTTGTCCATTGGGCTGAGATAAGACACAGCTTATGAGTTTGTTTGTTCATTAGTTCATTCCTTCCTTCCTTCTTGGTTTCCATCCATCCATCCATCCATCCATCCATGTGCCATCTGAACTGCTTTCCCAAGCAACCAACCAACCATCCATCCATCCATCCATCCATCCATCCATCATCTGCCATCTGAACTGCTTGCCCATCCAACCAACCAACCAACCATCCATCCATCCATCCATCCATCCATCCATCCATCCATCCGCCATCCGACCTGCTTGCCCAACCAACCAACCATCCATCCATCTGCCATCTGAACTGCTTGCCCAACCAACCAACCAACCAACCAACCAAGCAACCAACCAACCAACCAACCATCCATCCATCCATCCATCCATCCATCCATCCATCCGAACTGCTTGCCCAAACCATGCTGGTGGGAGGAGTTGTAGCCAATCCCAGCCCTCATAGGCAGAAAAACACCCTGGACAGGTTGCCAGTCCAATGGTAACAAAAACACTCACACCTAAGGGGCAGTTAAGGCTCTCTGGTCCACCTGACATGCATCATCTTTGGCCTGAAACCAGACCTTTCAATCTCCACATAGAAGAGCCCCTGGCTGGGGCCATTTCCATTAATCAAGTTAATCAGCATTAAACTGGAAAACAAGCTAATTAGCTGATTTAATTACAACATAACTATCGTCAGTATCAGGAATAAATTTAAATTTGTAATGACGGCCTATGAAGGGTGTTTTACCTGAAGAGCTGATAAGTGACTACAATGCTGGATGTGAAAGTGAAGTGAAGTGAAAGTGACAACCCTTGTCATTGCGAGGTCACAGCACAGCACAGCACACTTGAACCACAACGAAACTGGACCTCAGCATTTAACCCATGCACACTCAAACACTATTGAAAGCGCCTGGGGAGCAGTGATGGGAACAGTACCTTGCTCAAGGAAACCTACTTGTGAGGGAAGGGAACCCACAATCTTCCAATGTGGGGGCAACTCCCTAACCACTAGGCCACCGCTGCCCCAATGTATAGGTGGATTGGAGTGAGAGTCATATCTTCTGAATTACATGCTGCTGGACGGGAGAGAAAATGACACATTTATTTACCTGTAAAAGGTTGGTAAAAGTGACTGGCCCAAGGAACATTTCATGCTGATGTGTTAGCTTGACGTCAGTCATCATGATATCTTGCATGCGGCCCTGAGTCACTGATGTTTATGCTGCTACAGATATTTACTGTCAGAAAGTCACCTGAACACTATACGTTCAGTTTAATGCAGTGTGTGGTTCCCTGGGTAGGCAAAACAATCCAGGAAAGGAAAAAATCAGGATGACTCATATAGGAATGATGGATCTCCTGGTGACACATTTGGAGGACACCTGCTGTAAGAGACTGACTCAACTCTGTGTAAGACGTACATGTCATTTTGAAAAGTGCATTTCAAGATAGCCCACTAAATGATTGAAGCACAAATGGCATCCCCAATGACATCTATTTGAAGGACAGTCCAACTGAGAGTTGTGTCTGTGTGAGTCTGAAAGGATGCTTCAGTGCTGTATTTTAGTCTAAAGATGTAGCTGAACTGGGATTTTCTGCTCAGGCAAGACCAGGTAACGGCTACACTCCTTTTAAGGAGGAAGTGATAGTGGTAACTATGGTGATTTAGTATTGTTACAACATCTATTTGAATTTCATTTCATCAGCAGCATGATAAGAGGAGGTTTGTTTCCATGGTGATGCAGAATTGCGTTTTTTATTTGTTAAATGGACACTCGATCAATCTTTTACTTTCTAGTGTTTAAATTTTTACCAGAACTGGTTCCACAAGTGAGGGTTGATGTGACCATGGAGTTGTGTATAACCAGATGATGTAACATACGTTGTGTGTGATGTAACCTTGGAAGTGAGTTAAGTGTTACCATGGAGATGAGAGTAATGTAACCATGGGAATGGATGTACTGTAAAACAAAAAGAATTCTAAGATAAAATGTAAAACAGTGGAAATGCATTCAATGTTACCATGACAATGTGTGAATTACCATGGAGATGGTTTAGCATAATCATCAATACAGCTGCAGGGTAGTTGGTGAAACTGGGTGTGGCATAACCATCGAAAAGCTTGTGTTACCATGGAAATGGATGTAATGTTACAATGGAAACGTGTGGTTTTACCTTTAAACATGTGCCTAGACAGTTTTAAGACTTTCTGTAAAACAGCCACAGAGTAACATGGGAAGCAGTTGAGTGTGGGAGCAACGAGTGTAACACTAAGAAAATGGCTGTAGTGTAACCATGGAGATTTGCACCGCACTACAGCTTCAGTGTTGCCATGACAATGAATGTTTCATTACTATGGAAACTGGTGCAGCTTAATCATGCAATGACGATATACTATGGAAATGTATACTAAATATGAAAATGTAGAAATAAATGAGCAGAAAGAAGAAGAATAACCTGCAAACATAATGTTTATCTAAAGGTGGGAATAATGATGCATTAAAACGTGAAATAAATGAATTAAAAGGAATGTCGAAAGCGGCCTGTGAAGTTCAGTTACGCGTCTGTCACGCAGATTTAATTTTTATAATATAAATGTTAAAGTGTAAATGAGTAACACACAGTCTAGAGGGGGGGTCAGTGGTGGCCTAGTGGTTGGGCGTTGGCCACATGATCGGAGGATCGGGGGTTCGAACCCCTTCCCAATAGGTTGCCCTGAAGGTGCCATCCCTGTGATGGGCTGGTGACCTGTCCAGGGTGTGTCCCCCGTCCTTCGCCCTGTGTGAGTTGGGATGGACTCCAGCACTCCCCCACAACCTCGCTTGGGACAAGTGTCAGAAAATGACTGACTGACTGACTGACAGTCTAGAGTTCAGTAGTTCAAGTTTTAAGGTTTTGGTGACGAAAACTGCCCCAGAACTTGCTTGTTCTCATCCAGATGTTTCCAGAGAACAGTTTTGGATGACTGAGCCTCCTTTTCCTGGGGGGTTTCTGCAAAATAGGATCCCTCAGGTGCAAGCAGGCTACATGCCACAGTGCAGTTTTAAGTGGATAAACTCGAGTTCTAATGATATCCTAGCGAGGATACACCATGTACCTGCCTGCGCATCATGTAGACGACACTTCTGAGCTGCTTAAAAATGCAGAAAAGTTTGCATCACTGAAACTCGCAGCAAGATAAACGACCATGGCACAATGACGAATGACTCAGAGCCGGGCTAGAAGGCGACGCTAACGTGAAATTCCCAGCCAACCCAGGTTCGTGAGACTGGGCTGTCATCCGAGTTTCACCCAGACACGGCAGATAAACACGTTCCGCTGAGGAGATGCTGAGACCTAGCGTGGATGAGCATTGCACAATCTTCTTCCAACTTCGCAAACACTTGCAAATCCCCAGCCTCAAATGATTGCACATTCTCTCTCTCTTCCCCCGCAGTATTACTTTACATAAATTAGCCACGCAGGGTTCATCTCTGGGCACCTGCAGCTGGTCTGCAGAGGCTGGAGTTCAGCAGGGTCTGAAAAAAACACACACACACTCACTCAATATGTTCTTGCTCATCACGGAGTTTAACTTTGCAGGAAATAATCAATCTGTTGGATCACCAGTGGGAAAAGCCAGTGGGAAAATCCATTGTTTCAACATGAAGATGAACTGCTTGTGTCGCCCATGATTACAAAAATGACACTTTATCTGAAACTCAATTGTCTACACTCAACGTCCATCACCGCTGTTTATCATCTCCACTGAACGTACAGGAACGTGTGTTTCAGTCATCCGTCAGCCACCCATTTATCCCTTATAGTTGGGACCCCCATGGGACCACCAGTTAGCGAACGATTATTTGTGTGTTACTCACTGTCCACTAATGAAGTGAAAGTGAAAGCGAAAGTAATGGTCATCGTGAGCACACAGCACAACATACAGTGAACCACAACGATGCTTCCCTGCATTTTAAACACACACTCAGCACTGTTTGGCAGCCTTGGGAGCAGCCTCGGGGACGGTACCTTGCTCAAGGGTACGTTAGGGTGGCCCACAGGTCTGGGACTCAAGCACACAACCTTCTGATCATATTGCCTAGTCCCTATATACTGGACCACCACTGCCCTCATACTGACCTCACCTTCTGGTCCACCTTGCAGATGATAATAGATCATCAGATGTTGCCGAGCCATCAGTTTCATCAGTTTATCAGTTCCTGTCCACTGAACAGTTAGGACTATGTTGAGGTAAGATGTTAGGTTGGTTGAGGAGCATTTTTTTCTACGGTGTCTTGGACACATAATTGTATCTTACACACCTCGCTGGGTTTGGTCTACACCAGAAGGAACTCTCTCACCAAAACTGTTCTCCAAACTACGTCTTGTCACAGAAAGAGAAGGAAGATGGGGCTTGTGTAGCTTCCAGAAATGGATTTCAGCAAGACATGGAAGATCCAAACCTGCTTTTGCAGTTTTTACAAAGATTAATGACAGTTTTTTTGGCACATTATTGGTGTTAAAAAGCCGGATGGTCCTCAAACTTTTGATGGGCACTGCAGTTCGAAGTGAATTTGGTCCACATGGTGGCCTAATGCACGTAAAACTGCTGCGCCTAAGCCAATTACAGCTGAACATTTCTTTACACCTAGTTTTAAATGTGTGTGTGATGTTTGGCAGACAGTTTAGTGCTTTCAGTTACAGCCAGCATTAAAATGTGGGCAGAGCTGCCTTTTCCCTCACATTAGGCAAATTAGGGCTCATTCTAGCGCAAGCCAAGAATGCATCAACATCATCAGGTCCAATCATTTTTTACATCATGGAAACCTTTCCCGTTGCAGAGGTGGCCGGCCAAAACCGGCGCGGTGCTGTGAGCTGCATTAAAAATGGGCTTCAGTGTGTTTTGCCTTTGTTTTAACTCTGCAAATTCAGGGAAAAACCCAGAGGTGACCAAAGTGTAGATTTGAATGCATTATTATGAAGGAAAGTTCTCTTCTGATGCAATCTTTAAAAGAGAGATTTCCTTGAAGCTTCTTTAAATGCCAATTATCATTATTTTTTTGCATGCATGCATTTTCAGGATGGAGAAACTTAAGTGAAAGTGACTACTCTTGTCATTGCGAGGTCACAGCACAGCACACAGTGAACCACAACACAATTGGACCTCTGCATTTAACCCATGCAAACACCGTGCAGCAGGGGGCAGCTATGAAAGCGCCCGGGGAGCAGTGATGGGGACGGTACCTTGCTCAAGGGTACCTCAGGGCAATCTATTGGTAAGGGTTTGAACCCTGGTGTAAAAGTAAATGTACCGAAAACCTCCCAAGCCACAAAAACCACCAGCCGCCTGCAGCAGATCTGACCTGTCGAAGGTATAGTTAGCCAGAGTTAGCCAGTACTGCTTTCTCAATGAGCTAAATACAAAGCAGCCAATCAGAACAGAGCTCATTTGCATAGAGACACAGAAACAAAAACAGGTTGTAATTCTAAGAATTATGGAAAGGCTTCCAAACGACCATAGAAAGCAAACAAAAGGGCTTCATCCGGATGTTTTTTTCAAAGATGAATAATTCTTCATCGTTCACATTTGTAGAAAAGCTGAATTTGTCCCGGCTTTGCAGAGTTTTGGACGCTTTGCAACACCAGAAAAGTACAACACAGGAGTCCAAACTGTGAACAACAGAACAAGCTTTTCCATACTGATGGCGGTGGAGTCCATTCTGTCCCGACTGATTCGTGCCTGTAAATGTCTTCTCCGTTCTGAGCCAAATGGTCATAATTTTGTTTATGTCCTTATGGTAAGGAAGCTCAGAGGCTCTTAACGCGGCCCTCAAGCTGAGACAGAACACACTTATTTGTAGATCAGAACTGCTTAATTCTTCTCACAAGGCTGTCTTTGAAAAAGCGCAGGGCATCTTTCGCCAGCTGGGGTCTAAATTATAACGGATTCACTGGCAACCCATCGCCCAGCCGTTTCCATAGGAACTGTTTTTCTGATTCAAATAAACCAAAGGAGGACGAGGAAACATGACATGGTTTGATGATGTGTTTTAAGACATGCTGGAGACAAATGCACAGATGATCGTTATTGTATGCACACAAACGACTGATTTAACGATGAGCCGCAGCTTCTACAGTGTCTCATAAACGAGGGAATAAATTTGAGTGCATGAGGCTGAGAGAAGAGCTGGGTCCCACAGTTGACGCAAGACTGCGGCTTTGCTATTTCACTTTTTCATTCTGGCTCTATAGAGGGTTCACACTGGCTCTGGCCCTTTCAAAGCCATGACCGAACCAATTAGACATTAGACATGGGACAGAGTTCGCTTGTCCTCCCCGTGTCTGTGTGTGTTTCCTCCAGGAGCTCTGGTTTCCTTCCACAGTCCAAAGACATGCAGGTGGACTGGAGATGCTAAATTGTCCCCTAGGTATGAGGACAAGTACAAGTGGCTCAGAAAACGAGTCAGTGACGTGTGGCACATGATGGAGCTGGGATTAGTGCTGTCACATCACATCCAGAAGGTTCTGGGTTCACGTCCTCTGCAGTGTGCACGTTCTCCCCATGTCCCGGTGGTCCAGATTAACGATGCTAAACTGCCCCCGAGGGGTGACTGTATGTAGGGCTGCTCAATAAATCAAATTTATCAGCATAAAACCATTAGCAGTCTTCAATTTTTATTTATAAATGTATTTTGAGGAATGCATTTAATTATTATTCATATAAATGTATATGGTTTATTTTTCTTAATTAAATGTTAGACATAAATGAAACAATTAAAAAATTCAATCAATGAATAAATGTTTCCAAAGAAGGTGAGTAATCATGTTAAATAATCAAGAAAAACAAAATCAGGATAATTATTTTTGCAATAATCGAGCAGCTCTAACCGTATGTACCCCGGAGGGACTGGCAACCCTTTCAGGGTGTTTCTCCAGATTACGGGCACTCAGATTGGCTGCAGCATCTCCTGGTCTGGACTTCCTCTTAGGTCTCAACATGGTCTAGCAGTCAAAATTTGAAGTTTGCTTTTTTAGACTGAGCACTGCAGTGCATGAGCGGTAGTGAGACCAGCTATGTTATTTGGTAAAGTGCTGATGAAAAGACAGGCGACGGAGCTGGAGGTACCAGAGTGAAAGATTTGCGTTGGGAGTGACGAGGATGGGCAGGATTAGAAATGAGTATATTAGAGGGACGGCTCAGGTTGGAGACAGAGAGGTGAGACTGTTAGTCTGGACGTGTCCAGAGGAGAGATGAGGAAGATAACAGGAGAAGCATGTTGAAGATGGAGCTGCCTGGGAAGAAGAGAAGAGGAAGGACAAAGAGGGGGTTTATGGACGTGGTGAGAGAGGACATGCAGGCGGTCAGCGTGAAAGAAGAAGATGCAGAGGACAGGAAGAAATGGAGAAGGTTGATCCACTGTGGCGACCCCTAAACAGGAGCAGCTGAAAGAAGAAGAAGCACGAGACCAATGTGGCCAATAATTAACAGAAGGAGCATCAGTCAGCATGGTGCTTAAGTGGTGACTTAAGTGGTTATTGAGCCTCTATAATCCCGTACTGCCAGAAGATAAGTAAGTGGTTCATGGTGTCACTATTTAAATCGATAGTTTGGTCATCATGTAAAGAGGCCAACAATACAAGGATTAAAGATTTTATTTGTTTTTTCTCAATTTTTTTCATTTTTTAAATGCATTTCGCCCCATTTATTCTTGCCTTCAAGGTCTTGTGAGATGTTTTCTGGCTTGATCTTCCAGCGCTCTGGGCTGAGCCTAAAGGCATCACAGCACTCTTTGCGAATGGAATTGTATGAACACGGAATTAAAAAATAAAAACGTGCAGAGGTCCGAGTGGTGAACGCAGGGAAGTCAGGGACATCGTTATCTCTCCAGAGACTGCTGGAGCTTTCAGTAGTAACATCAGGCTTCACCAGTTTGCCTATTGGAGGGCACGTGCTCCCTTCCTGAGGGTCTGGTCCTGACCTTATGACCTTTCAAGGGGTCCAGAGAGGAAAGTCATATGTTTAAATAAAGCCCGTCTCGGCTGTCGTTGGTAATGCAGGTCAAGAGATGAAAGGTTCCAGTGGCTTATCAGGCCTTCAGACAGCTGCTGGGTCTTTTACATAAAGAGGGGTTTTATTTAAATTATAATACTAGAATTATTATAATTATAATAAAACTATTGGTCAAACACATTGTGTATAATAATAACAACAACAACAACAATAATCACAGTAATAAGATGATGATGATGAAGAAGAAAGAGAAGATTATATACCCATCCATCCATCCATCCATCCACCCACCCATCCATGAAGTGAAGTGAAAGTGACTATAATCATGAGCCATATCCAGCGCTCGGGGAGCAGTGATGGGGATGGCTCCTTGCTCAAGGGTACCTCAGAGCTCACTGATCATGAGGCGTAGTCCCTAAACACTAGGCCACCACTGCCCAATCCATCCATCCATCCATCCATCCATCCATCATCTTATCCTAAGCATTATGCTGCTGGGGTGTGGGGTGGGGTTTAACTAATTGTAAATATAGACCCAACATGGCGAATACAACCCGTCCAACGCAGTGAACATGCTCTTTCTATAAAATAATCCACAAAAATGTATCTCTCACTCGTTTTCTGAGCAGCTTGTCCTAATTAGGGTCACTGTGTTGGACACAGTCCATTGCAGACACACAGGTAGTTTAGCATTCCCAGTCAACCTGACATGCATTTCTTTGGACGATGGGAGGAAACCAGAGCCGTCCCACCTGGGAATCGAGCCCAGGACCTTCTCGTTGTGAGGAAACCGCTCTACCCACTGCGCCACTGTGCAGCCCACAGCTTTTATCCTACATGTCTAATAAATTCAATGATGTAAGAAGACTGTAAACAATTTGGAAAAACTGGATTAAAATTTGTAGACTGTATTTAGCTGATTTTTTAACCTCTCCGATTATCACCAAGAGTGAACATTTAGGTGCTCAATGATGCATAATCACAATAGTCATAAAAATAAAAAAACTGCAGGCAAAGCTCGAGGGATTGCATCCTCTGGTGGTTTGCAGAAGAAAACACAAATGAAATGATCACACAATGCTTCTAAGAGTCTGTCTGCTCTAGTAAGCACCATGCAATGAGGGGTTAGTGCTGCTGTAGGTACTTATTTTCATAGAGGAACTCTATCAAATGTGTCATTCACCAACTTTACACAAGACTTTAAAACGTCCGAAGATCCCAGTGAAGATCCCCCTGCATGGGTTCAAAAGACAAAGAAATAAACTTTTCAGGCCTGGTCCAAGCTCAAGTCAAACTTGCTGAATGCACTGTAGGACTGATAATTACTCAGAGCAGGACCGTGCCATCTTCCCCCTTCAGTTCTGGATGGATCTCTGAGCTGAGGCTGCGAGGCCAGATGGAATAATAGCTTGTTAAACACAGAGCAGGCCTTGACTGACTGGGAAAAAAAAATGGCTCCATTTGGCTGGAACTGGAGGCAATAGAGAGCCAATTACCCCACAGCCATGGCCATGAATAGTGGAGGCTGTAGATGGGCCTGGTGTAACTGCTGCTGGTATTTGCCTGCCAGAGCCACTCCGCACGAAGCACAGGCACGGCCAGTAGTGCCAGAGGTCAAAGATGGTGAGCCATGTTTGGGATTTACATAAGTGACAAATTTCTTCTGATGGAAAAATGGAGATATGAGCCATTGGAAGTCACAGTGACCTCAAAAACGAGTCATTTAATACTGAGATTCCTGTAAAAGTGGCCAAAGAGGTGTTTTCTAAGAGAAGGACATGTCTCCACATATAAAAAAAAAGACAAAAAACAGACAAAAATGTACAGCTTTAGCATTTACTCTTGACTAAGTCCCAGCCTTTACCATTTTACTTCAGTCGGAACACGTCCGAGCTGAATTCTCTATTCTTTTTATTTCCCATCACCTTCAACATCGAGACCCGTTGCAGCCTAAAAGGAGGAAAACACATCAAAGACGGTCCCCCTGTGTCCAGCAGTGCAGACGGAGAGACGGAAGAGAGAAGAAAGAGGGAGTGGACGGTGGAGTAAAGGCGTGTATTGAGTGTATAATCGCTGCCAAGATATGGTCATTCTCACACACTCTTCTGGTGTGGTGATACAGTTGGCTTTGGTTGCCATGGTGACGGCGGTACTCCATGGTCTCTGTAGTCTTCCCTATAGGCGGCGATGCTTAAAGTTCTTAACGGAAAGCCGCTGTATTGTTCATTTTCAGCTTTCTTCAGTTTCACAGACAAAATACACACGACAGAAGATTCGATTCAAATGATACGACGTCCTGCCCGTCCAACCTGTTAGACTTTTTAAAGATTCATGAAGTCTAAAGGCTTCAGATCAAATGCAGAAGAGCGATCAGTTCAAGTGTCCTTCATTCCTCTGCTTTCGGTGTGTCTTTCAACATCCTGCTACTTGTGGAATTGTACGCGAAGCATTTTTAAGGCTTCGAATACTCCAAATGTTAATTCATGAGACACCAGTGTGCTTTTCTTAATTAGGTGCTCTTTTAAACCCTTCAGAAATAAGCGTGTAAGTGTACACTCTGTACCTGCCCCGCGGCACACGCACCTTTAGAAAAAGCAGATTTGAGTGTTGAATGTGAAAAAAGATGAGCATTCTAGTAAAAATGAAAACGGAATATATAACATTTTTAAGTAGCAGAACCAAAGATCTAGTTGATAGTCAAGGTCTGGCACACATCACAAAAATAACGAAAAATTCGCTGAGGTTGTTGATTCAACCCTCCAAGGAGCCCAACATTTAACTCACTCACTCATTTTCTGAGCTGCTTGCCCTGATTAGGGTTGCGGTGGTGCTCACACCTAGTGGGACAATTTAGCGTCTCCTGGGCGCCTGCTTGCCTTTAGGTGGTGGGACAAAACCGGACAAGCTCCACATAGAAACCTGGATCGTCCCACCTGGGGATTGAACCCGGGACCTTCTCGCTGTGAGGCAACAGCGCTACACACTGTTATGTAATTACACTAACACTATTATGAGCTCTATTCTGATTGGCTGTGCCTCATTTAAAAACGCAGTCTGGTCGGAAAATCACTCCTGCAGACTGGAGAGGCAGATATATTTAAACGTGTTTGTGACATCACAAAAAACAACAAATCGCTTCCTTTCGTCTGCTCAAAGTCAAACATCTGCAGGAAAGTAGAAACAGCTGGAAAAGAGGAGTCACAAACTGTACACAGTTCCAAGTAGTTCTTGAATCTGATTTGTTACGACTTACTTTCCCCATTTTCTTTTCATGAAATGTCCAAAAGATGTAAAAAGCAGGCTGCCTTAAAAAAATAATAAATCAAAAAACGACAAAATGAAAGCCTTTCTCTTTTTCAGTCCTGCGTTTAGTGCCCTGGTTTCGGATCCAGGCAGCTGATGATATGTGGTGTATCTTTCTGTAACTGAGAATTATGGGTCAGAACAGGGGACGCGGTGGACGCTAATGGGGAAAGGCTCCAAACCTGAATATTAATAAAAGCACACTTTTTTTTTTTTTTTGCGAATGAGTTTGAGAGAACAGAAATGAATGCTGCTAATATCACTGGGTGGAAATAAAAATAAAGAGATGGATTTTTTTTTTCAGCTAAAGCCCAGCGGCTGTTGTTACTAAAGGGAATCGACTGTAATAACCGTATAATAAAAAACAGCCTCGGAGCACAATTATTTTTTGCATCTTTACCTAAAACCTCTCAATTAGAAACGCTGCAGATCCTGAGAGGATGCAGAAACAAGACATTTCTAAAGCAAACTTTGTTCCTGTGTTCCGAGTGGTTCCCAGAGGAAGGACTGCGTCCGTCTGGGACAGCAGTGGCCTAGCGTTTAAGGACTAGGTGGCAAGATTGGAAAGTTGTGGGTTCGAATCCCAGTAAGTTGCCCTGAGGTACTCTTGAGCAAGGTACCGTCCCCATCACTACTCCCTGGGCACTTTAGAAAGCTGCCCCCTGCTGCGCAGTGTGTGTGGGTGAAAAGCAGGGGATGTAATTCATTGCGTCTCACTGTGTGCTGTGTTTCCCAAAGACCATTAGTCACTTTCACTTCATCTGACTGTATATGTATCCATCTGACTGTCTTTCTGTCTATATCTGTCCATCTGTCTGTCTTTCCATCCATTCTCCGAGCTGCCTATCTTAAACATTATTGGTTGAGGGAGAAATAAGGATTTGATTAAGAGGTAAAGCCATCCATCCATCCATCCATCCATCCATCCATCCATCCATGTCTGGCTGTCTGTCTTCCTATCTATCTGTACATGCATACTATTTATATATATATATATATATTTATATTTATATATATATGTGTGTGTGTGTGTGTGTGTGTGTGTGTATGAGAGAGCAATGAATCTTTCACGGTCTTTAAGATGTGTCTGTTAGTAGTGCGTCCACAACGTGCAGCATCATCCTCTTCCTTTTCTTTTCTCGTTTTTGAGAGAGAGCAGTGCTAAAACATCATCCTTCATTAGGATTTCACTGCAGTGTGTGACCCCAACATTCATTACAGCCAATTGCTTCCTGAGAACGTTTTCTTCCAACTTGAAGGGAAGCGACAGTCACTCCAGAATGTTAATATGGCCTGTAAATTCAGCAAGAGTGAAAGAGAGAGAGAGAGGGAGGGACTTTTACGGCACACTTTTGCTGTTGTTATTAAAAGAATTCTATTAAATTGGTGAGCCGAAGAGAAAATGAACAGGAGGGCCGTTGCACGAGCTGTTGAGCACAGCCTTGCTGTCTTGTTAGCAGCAGCGGTCGTGGACAGGATCCTGTCATTAATGCTGTAATGTCTGACCTCCCACAATATACGCCCTGTTTGTGCCCCGAATTTGGAGAAAAAGCGTGTAAGATGATGCAGGCACATTCTACAAGAGAGGAACTGCTTTTTAGGGCTTTGGAGAAGGAACCTAGTGGAACCTAGTGGTTAGGGCCCCAGGATCTGAAGGTCCTGGGTTCGAATCCTAGACCAGTAGGTTGCCCTGAGGCAGTACCTGGGATGGGATCATCTCCACAGAGAACCGGAAAACAAAAGCAGCCGACGTCCACAGAAAGACTTGAAGAAACGAGCTGGTCTAAGGGAGTTCAGGCTGTGCTGAAGAATAACGGTGGCGGTACCAAACACTGACTTTAAGGCTGTTAAAAAATCTACAAACTCTCTTTGTGTTTAGACTGGATTTAGACGTAAGTTTGAACATAAATCACTGAACCTTTCGTTTCATTTTTCCACCAAATATGAAGAAACGATGGGCTCAGGTCCAGCCGTCAAGATTATAAATAAAGACGAACACGCAGACAAATGAGCTGAAGACCTGTCTCGGGATGCTGGCACGGCCAAGCCAATCTCCAGACTTGTCTGAAACTGAAAGTAAGAAGTGCGAGTCCATCAAAGGGACACTCGTCCATTTTTCCTGTAGAAGCATGTGGAACTGAAGTGAAAGTGAAAGTGACTGCTCGCCATCGTGAGCACAAAGCATACGGTGAACCACAACAAAACGCATCCCCTGTATTTGACCCGCACACACCGTGCAGCAGGTGACAGCCAGCACCCGGGGAGCAGTGATGGGGACAGTACCTTGCTTAAATGTACTGGTCCAGGATTTGACAACCTCCCGATCCTGGGGCCTAGTCCCTAAACACTGTCCAGCTAGTACACCATCAGCTGTACTGCTAAATAATGATGCTATCAAACTGTCGAGTCTCGAATGATTAAAAGTGTGTACGTCTGAAGAAATGGGATATAGTTAAAAAAAAAGGTGCCTGGTTTTCCAAACATTTGTTGTTGAGAATTAGTTTTCCACACTACTTTCTACAGCTGTTAAGTCAGAAAGGAAAGTATGAAAAGGAGAAGAGAATGAAAGCCAAGCCCAGTCCAACTGGTTCAGACAAATCAGATATATAATGTCCTGCAGCACTGAGGGGCTTTTTTGTTTGTACTTTGCTGCAGATCTTCAGAAGATGAAGGTCTACATGGAGGTTGTCCCACATACTCAGCCGGGTCAACCTTCAAGGACGCCCAGGACCCGCGACGAGGGTCAGCATTGGACTGTGTGCCAGGCAGGGAGGTAAAAAGTGCCATCCTCAGCTAAAAACCGGCTGCGCTATTATTAATATAACTGTATTCAAATGAGCCTGTCCCGGTCCACTCAGCCATGCAGCCTCAGAAAGAGGAAGGGTGATTAACTCTTCAAAGTGACAAATCTTACCCTTTCATTACCCAACCTTGGTCTACTTTAAAAACCCAACTCCTTTAAAGCCTTTAAAGATCGAGGCCCAGAGACCGTTTCTGCAACATCACAACCAATCAAACCAAAGAAAAGGACGAAAACAGAAGTATCGTCCTTCAAACACAACGGTGCTGCTACTGTCCCGCCGTTCGCTTACTTGATGGGAGATAATGAAGTACAAATACTTTGTTACTGTACTTTTTCTTGTTTAGTAACCTCTGCTCATCATTTTGAACCCAAATATCTGAAAGTGAACAAAGTGAAAGTGACTATTCTCATCATTACAGCACTCAGAGACCCACAACAAACTGGACCTCTGTATTTAACCCATGCACACACCGTGCAGCAGGGGGCAGCTATGAAAGCTCCCGGGGAGCAGCGACGGGGACGATGCCTTGCTCAAGGTTACCTCAGGGCAACCTACTGGTGAGGGTTTGAACCCACAATCTTCCGATCCTGTGGCCACCGCTGCCATCTCACCTGTCCTTCCAGACTCTTTATTTTAGTCTGAACTCATTTGAGGGGAATCCTCCATCATTTCAATTTTCCATCACCTTCCCAACATCGTCCCATTAGAGACCAAGTGGACAAAAACACAGAAAAGACAGTCCGGGAAGCATCTTTGAAGCACCTTTGAAAAATAGATATAAAAAGCAGTAATTAAATATCTATTTATTCAGCAGAACACTCATGTTAGTAAGCACAGGCATAAAAAAGTCTGAATATACCCAGCCAACAGTGATTTTATGACTTTCAGAGTCTTGTTTCAGCCCTCAGGTACCCCAGTATAATTAGGAGTTCCTGTTCGATACCTGCTTTGGCTGATCAATGTTTCATTAAGTTACATCAGGTGTGCTCATAAGATATGAATTTCTCCAAAAAATTAGACCTTTTTGTTACTTTTTACTGAACTGATCATCGGGCGAACACATTCTGACGCTGCGTTGCATCATTGGAAGTGAAAACAAACTTTTTGAGACGTCTAACCAAACACCACCGTTTCTCACCAAAGAATGAAAAAAGAGCAGTACTGTGTGTAAATACTGAGCCATGAATTTCTTCTGTACTAAAAGAACACTGATTTCTCCTTGATGCCTCCGGCCATTGCATTGATTTGTTCATATCAACCATCAACACACCTCGTGTAACTTAATGAAGCATCGATTAGTCAAAGGAGGTACACAGCGATAACTTCAAATAATATCGCTCTGCCTCCAGGAGGAGTTTGGAGGAGGTTGAGCCTAAAGATGCTGACACAAGTTCACTACTCGCATGATGTTTTATTCATTTTTGGTGTTTCGCACCTTCGTGTCCATTTGCCCCTCAAGATCAAGTAGAAAACTTCCTCTGCGCAGAGAAACGACCCTTAAAGAGACTGAAACTGAAGTGAAAGTGACTATTCTTGTCATTGTGAATCACAGCAGCACCCACAGTGAACCACAATGACATTGTACCCACACACACCGTGCAGCAGGGGGCAGCTATTGAAAGAGCCCGGGGAGCGGTGATGGGGACGATACCTTGTTCAAGGGTACCTCAGGGCAACCGACTGGTAATGGGATTGAACCCACGACCTTCTGATCCTGGGGCCTCGTCCCTAAACTCTAGGCCAACGCTGCCTCGTCTTTAAATCGAGGCTGATCTGTGATCAGCAGTCGGGGGATTTTGGTGTTTCCAGACATTTCCAACATCCCGAACTTTCAGTGTCACATCAATCGATCCAACAAGGCAAGAACTAACAAAATGGCGGCTTCATTAGTAGGGATGCGCTAAGAGTGACCTGGACATTCGTCTCTGATATCAGAGGAGCATGTAGTGAGATTTTTGGCTGGTTGTGAAGAAAAAAAAAAGTAATTTATAAATTGATATTGATCCTAAAAAGGGTTCTTTTTTGGTAACACACAGCAAGGCATTCTGGGATTTTTCATTTGTCTGTATTGATGGTAACTCTGAAAAACCTGTTCGTAACACTTCGCTCTATCCCAACAAGCACTGGGACACCCTTCGTTGAGAACACACAAAAAAAAGAGGGGTAGGGATTAGTGCTGAAGGGAAATGGTGAAAAAATAGGACTGGGCTTTTATCGCACCAAAACAAACAAACAAAATGAGATGGTGTTATCAGCTTATTCCTGCAAAATTATATATATACAGTACCGTGCAAAAGTTTTAGGCAGGTGTGAAAAAATGCTGTAAACAGAACGCTTTCAGAAATATAAATAATGATTGTTTATTTTGATCAATTTACAAAATGCAAAGTGAGCGAACAAAAGAAAAATCTAAATCAGATCAATATTTGGTGTTACTACCTTTTGCCTTCA